>OW569406.1:52276471-52563044 GCA_937654795.1 Cistogaster globosa
TATTAATTTAATAAGTTATATGCTGTTCATGCATGCAGCAATTTTTAAATTATAACAATTAAGTCCATCATTAAGACTAAATTTTCATACAAAAATTACAATTTACTTATTGCCAATTAAGAGATAATTGTTTCAATAATGAGTGAAATTTATAATACAACACTGTTAGAAGTGTGTTTAGTAAAAAGAACAACACTAACTAAACATGCTTTTACAACAACAGTACTTATTGAACACACTTTGTTGAAATTTGACAAAAAAAACGTCAACAAAAGTAAACAAAGAAAAAAATGGAAAAACAAATTGCGGGTGAGAAATTTATTAATATTAAATTTATAAGCAAATAGTTTATTTTTAATAACTATTTTTTTAGAACTAGGTGATAAGTCAAAGAAGAAGAGGATGCTGTGAATTGAGGCCAGCGAATTAGCATTGTTGGATATGGGGCCCAGCAAATTAGATGGTCTTCGTGGGTAAAGGAAAAACGCCCACGTTTATGCTGAAATGGCTGATGAGCTTAACCAGCTGGGGTATTTCTGTAGCCCACGAGATATCCAGGTAAAATTGCAAGATTTTACACAGCGCTACAGGTGAGTACAAATTAATTTAGCCTAATTACACAGTACTCTGGGTGTTACTGTTTTGCAGCTGTATGAAAAGAATTAAAAGTGAGCACCAAGCATAAAATGTATGTTACCCAATGGTATAATGATGCTCACTAAATAATTTGTTCTTCTGCAGCTATAAGCCAAAATAGTGGTCTTCAGAGTTATGTAGAAACTTTTTCAATGTTTCAATTTTTGCAGAAAAGAAAAGGCAGCAATGGGCGTATCAGGCGGATCACCATCTCCATGGGCACACTATGCCACAGTACACCAGATTATTGGAGGGTTCAAGGCCAATATATACACGCAGTTGATGCTGGAAAGCATTGACGGTAAGTGTTTTTTATTATTAACAAAATTTTTCCAATTAAACAAAATAAATTCAGTGGCATATTGTATAAATATTTATACACAAGAATGAATACGATATACATATTTGTTTTCCATAATTTTACTTAAACAAAATCTTTATTATGTTTAATTTTTAATAATGTCCATATATACAAGCTATATACATATGTATGTATGCAAATTTGTACTTTATTTTTATTAATTTTGTTGTTTTGTTATAGAGCATTTGTTTCTGATTTTGCAATGATTTTCTATTTTCATTTATATAGATACTTCCAGTAGTTCAACATTGTTATCGCGTTCCACCCCATTGTCTGCGCCAACATCGCCACCTTCCCCGAGTCCTTCATCGTCCACAATTAGAAAACCTACAAGAAAGAAAAAAAAAATTGATTTGAGAGGAATGGTTTTAAATAAGTTCGACAACATTTCGAAAGCAATAACTGAACATCTGAAACAAAGTGGTGGAAATGAAATGGAACTTATTGCAATTGAGAAAATGAAGGCAGAAACCCTAAACAGAATAGCCAATGACAACAAAGAATTAAATAATGCATTTATGTCATTTTTAAACAAATATTAATGTTTTCTTTAAAAAAAAATAGTAAATTACTTTAAAATAAAGTTTTCTTTTAATATAAAACAAAAATTTTACATTTTTAATGAACTCGTCTGGCGAACAATGCTGGGAGCGTTTTCTACCCGATTATCTAGTCCTTTTCTGATGCGCCGAAAGCGCGCTTTCAAATGGCCAAATGCGTTCTCCACTACTCTTCGACACTTTGATAATCAGTAGTTAAATAATTTTTTTTTGTCTGACAACTCCGTAGAAAAGGCATACGGTTTCATTACGTTTTGCGAAAATTTGAACGCTGAGTCACCTAAATTGCATAGTGGCGTGGCATTTGGATACTATTAATTTCTTTCTTGTTGGCTTCCAATATTTCGCTCTCATTCAGCACTTTTTTCAAAAGGGAGGAATTTAAGATTTGGGAGTCAATGCAACGTCCCGGTGCACCAACATTTATAAATAAAAAGTGCTATCTGTGCGATATAAATATAAATATTGACATTAGAACAAACACAAATTAAACGAACCTGTAATCTACAAGAGCCAAAAGTACCATAGAATATCATCCCTTGTAATTATAGTAATCAATGGCATCGCTTTGATTTGGCTTAATTTCTATGTGACACCCATCTGAAAAAACCAGAAATATGAAAAACTACGATAATAGTAAACTACCACGGAGATCGTTTTTTGGTAGAATTATTCAAAAACTTAAAACTTACCAATGGCCCCGAGGCATTGTGGAAAACCAAGGCTTTCAAATCCATTGACGCATTCTTCCACAAGCTCTTGTGTCGGAGGCAATTTCTTTATGTACTGGGTGGACAATACTTGCCATACTTCTACACAAAATGCGAGCAAAACAGTGCACACAGTAGATTTTCCAACGCCAAATAGCTCACTAACTACTCGGTACTCCCCAGATGAACTTAGGGTAAATAAAGCGATGGCTACACGCTTTTGAAGCGTTATCGCTTTTTGCCATTTGTATCCACTTTGTTAAGTATTTGCAGTAAGTCACAGAGGATATCAAAGCTTGCACGGGTCATCCGAAAATGCCTCTTAAAAAACTGGTCGTCATTGTGGTTACAATTGAACTCCCAGAATGACGATTGGCGATTCTATAAATCGGAAATGCAATAACGGATTTAAACAACATTCTCTAGTTTTACTAACTAATTTCCATAAAGACTTTCGGCATGAACTTTCCTCTAATATTGAAAAAAGCAAGAGCTGCTGCTTCCTCAAACTCAGCAGGATTTCCAAATTTTTCTTTTTTCTTTTTTTAAGAATATTTAATTTGGAATCAAAACTGGATTGCACTATTTGAAAAAGTTCTATCTTTCTATTGTATAAAAGACAGGCTTTTTTTAAAACAATTTGTTTTTCCACTTTGTATGATAAAAACCTCAAACATACAAAGTAAAAATGTAACTTCTTTTTTCAGCTGTCAAATGCTAATTGTCGTAACAATATTGTGTATGTATGAACACTAAAAATATATTGGCAATTAACTGAATATTGTTTCAATTAAAAACGCATATATGAACACCATATTACCTTTGCATAAAAAGCTTGTGTAAAAAAATGAAAGTCATAATAAAATAAAACTATTGTTTGTTGTTTTGTGTTGAAAGAATATAAAGTTTTTTCTATATTAAAAATATATAAAGTGAAGAAACATTTATTATAAATTTTTACTGTCCGGAAGGAAATCGTATTAGAATGTTAAAAATTATTAAGTAATGGTAAAAAATAATTAAGTGTTCATTTAAAATGAGGCATTTATTCTGGACAAGTTTTTTATAGTGCACTTAAAAACCCATTACACACCTTTCGAGACTTATTTCGTTTGCAAATTTGGATAATGTTACCAACATTTTTCTTCAAAGGACAGCTTTAAAAGACATGTGTTAAATCATTTTAAAAAGAATGAATTAAATAATTTATTGACGGAAGAAGAAACAAGAAGAAAGGTGATAGCAGTGATTTCAATAATTTAAATACAGATGGGACTTCCACCAATTACACATCTCCGAACTCATCTTGTTTTTATAACGAATGTTTAGAAAATGTTATAGAATTTGCAACCAAATTTGTCATTCAGTTACATTCCAATAAAAACTACAGTCGGAGTGATATAATTGCGCTGCAAAAATCAATTGAGTTCTATACAATAAATACAATTTGTAGTCTTATTGAAACCGGCGTAAAAAGCACAAGTTTTGAGGAGAAAGCTGCGACAAAAATGGTAAATGACATAAAAACCTTGTTTAAAAATGTACGTGCGGATTATATGTTAGAAAAATATCTAACTGCAGACCAACTTAACGAGGCGTTACATGTATTTTCGATTGACACCACTACATATGCTAAAGGCACGTTAATGCCATTACGATTCCAGTTCGAACAAATATTTAGAAAATAAGGTTTCATCGCTGAAGTTCTTTCCTATATAAAAGTAACCAAAAAAAGTTTGAGTAAAGTAAACTTTCTTTAGTTAGACTTATGAAAGTAAAAGAAATCCCTTATTCGGTTGTTTTTTTTTTTTTTTTTGTAAAATGACGATTTTGTCATTAATAACCTATTGGTATCAAAATCTAAGAAACAAGCAGTGAGTAATTTCTATTATAGTTTCCGTGCATGCCGCAGAATTCATCTAAATTAAATGGCGTTTTACTCGCATGCTCTATATTTTCAGCGGACGTTAAGAAATATGGAAATAAATGTTATCCTCTAATTGAATCAATCATAGATTTAGAAATCTCTGACATCGATATAAATACTAAAATGTGAGAATTTAGGACTAAGTGCACTCTTGGTTATTCAAAATCATTTTCAGCCAAGCATTAATTTTACTTTTCAATCTTTTAGTTTTTAATTTAAATTTATTTCTTTTCAAAATCAAGGATTTTTTCGATTTTTTATTTTATGCTCTTTTTATTCCCACCGTAGCAAAAAGTTTTAACGGATAAATTTGAGCCAAAATGCGGAAGAAATTTACAGTAGAGGATTCTTAAAATTTCTTTGCTTTAATTGCAGAAACAAAAGGGGAATTGCGTATGAAAATCAATCTTTTAAAACTCCAAAAATGCAACATTCAACCACGGTTACTTACTTTTGGTGATATTTCACATATGAAAGAAAATTTTAATTATTTTGATGACATACAATTTGGTACAAATAGTTACGGCTGTAGATATTCTTTTAAAAAATTTTTCGTATTTAACTTGGAGTTTCCTAAAGAATACCATTTGCTTTATAACTTTATTCAAACTTTTTTTATGAACTCAACTCAGAACAAAACATTCAAAAGTACATACTGTAATTAATAAATTTTAAACTTATAGAATATAAAAATATATTGTAATGGCACTTTGTTACAAAAAAAAAATAAACATTAATTTTTTTATAAAATAAATGATACTACAATAAATGTTTCTCATTTTTGTCTAGGTGGAAAGAAAAGTGTAATACTGTTAAAACTTTTTGTCCAATCATGGTAAAAATTGTTGGTTTGATAAAGTTTTTAATCAAAATTTTTTACTACTCAATTAATAACATAATCAAGTGAACAAATTATTTTATCAAAAGGTCCTTTTTATTTAATAAGACTATTTTTTGGTTTGATAGAATGTTTAATCAATATATTTTTATTGTTCAATAAATTTCATAATCAAATCAACAAATGACTTTACTAGGACATTCATACTATTCAACAAATTTATTGTAGAAATTAAATTATACTTCAACAAATTTCTTCATTCAAATAATATTTATATAATTGAAAAACAAATTGACAAACAGCATACAATTTTTTTAGTCAGTATGACAAAATCGTTTATATGCTGGAAATTGTAAAATTTTTTGTTTGGATCTGCGTTTTTTGTTTTCAAATATGATTTTAATTTTTCTGTGTGATGCAAGGGCTTCAATATTTGGGTAGACCAAAATTTCTTATTTTCGACAATGAAGTTAATACCAATGTAATAAGCGAATTTCTAAAGAATCAGGAGATTGACTTTCACACAGCTACACCATATTTGAAAACGGGTAAAGCTGATGTAGAGTTAATACATGGTTCTTTGAATGAGCATGTTCGGCTTTTTAATGCGAGTTCAGAAAATAAAATCTACGAAAAAGTATACAAGGCACAAAACAACGAACTATCGCCAGATCGATATTTTTAAGAATACGACTTCGAAACAAGAGTTAACGAAACTTTCAAAAATAATAACAAAAAGAAAGTTAAATTACCATGTTAAACCCAAAAACAAACAGGGATGAATGTAAAAGGTTTACTAAAAACATTTTTAATAACAATAGGGTAAGTAGATCCAAAAATAAATAAAATAAAATTAAAAATTATGGCCAAAATGGAAATTACATAGTATCCAATGATATCAAATATAAAAATATGTATATAAATATCCCAATATATATGTATAAATGAAATATAACTATGTATATATTAATAGAGAATAAATAAGTGTAACATATACATACATATATAAAAACACTTCACTTTTTCTTAATTAGCAGAGACTGCTTATTCAAGGGGTGGAGGAGTTATGTAAATCTCTTTAAAGCTTCCTCTATACGAATCCTTCTTGATTTACAGATAAAACCGTTATCAGGCATGTCACACATTCCGATCGGAATGGTTTTAATTCCGTCGCTGTTTTACCTTCTTCAGATTCCGATCGATTTTGTTTATTCCTGGAAAGTATTTAATCTCCACTATTTAATTAAAATGTGGCAATATTTTGCCTCTTTGTATGTACACTAGCCACATTACTAGTATATAGCTGGAGTCAATATTCAACATTTTTTAACGCAATCAAAATCCAGTGATGATAACCCTAAAACAGATGGTTTGAATTTCGCTAAACAATTAAAAGTTAACTGTCTCGATCCTACTATAATACTGAGTATTAAGACTTGTCAAAAACTTAAATCCTATGGGAAAGTGTGATGGTGTGAAAGCAATATGTTATCAAAGTATGAAACAATACGGAAAGAATGTGATGTCCTATAATACCGAACCACTTTAATAATTTTTCTAAACGCTAACACTTTTCATTTTATTAGGGTTGTTTTTTTTAAGGAAATGAAAAAAATAACAAAAGCGGCTGTTGAGCGAAGAAAACATGTTGACTGCATCGCAGACGATAGCGCGCGTCGTCTACGCTATCTTTTCTTTATATTGCAACTGCCTAAAATTGCCGCTACATATAATTGTCGTTAACATATGGATTTTGTTTACAACAAAGTACAAATAGCTGCAATTTTTTACAACTTTTTTTTTGTGTATAAATTTATCAAGAAGCTGAACGGCCAAAAATTGTCAAGAGGCGGCACTTTAACATCATATTCATCAGTCGCCGTTGCTTAAATTTCGTACCAGCTTGGTAATTTTTAGTTTATTTGAAGTGTGATAGTGTAAAAACAAAGTGTAATGTTACAATTCTCATTTGATTTCCTTCTTAAAAAATCCAATAAAAATCTTATACCCAGTATTATAGTGGGAAAGAGGCTTAAAGAATTCATAAGACTGGTATGATATTAGAAAGGATAGTGGCATGAAATTTTATAATATATGGCGGAAGCCATTGTGCTTCTAATACATAAATTAAATTTTCTTTTTAGCAGCTTGGACACACTGGACTTATAAGGCCTATTATAAATTTTTGCAAATAGCTTATGAATCAGCAACCCAGTTTAAAACAAATTGTGGTAAAGTCTTTGGTTTTGACAAGAGACGAATTTTGCATTGCCGCCCAGATGACAGCGATTCTTTGGAAAACATTTGATTGGAGCTTACGTAGACTTGGACATTATTTATTCTAAGATAAGAATTCTAAAGGCTAAGTAACTAACAAACTTTTTATAAATCGATATTAAAATAAGAAAAATCATCATGTGTACGATCAAATGAATACAACCATTTAAGGTTTTGGTTGTAGAAGGCTATAATTATTTTAAATGTTTCGTCAACGGCTAAACTCTTGCTACCATCAGAAAGAACAATTTCTAAAGATTTACAAAAATAGCATTTTAAAGGTTTTCGATTTTTAAAAAAGACAAAACAGCATATTTTTTATTTTTTTTTTATTTTAAAATCCTTGCAAAAGAAAGTTTCTTGAATTTAGCGAAAAAACAAAACCGTTGTGCTTTTAAATCGCAGTCACAGCCAGCGGAGACAGTGGTAGAGTCTGGGATACTGAAGTTGTATTGCGCAACCATCGATTTAGAATTTCAATGCGAAAAATGTGTGTGAGTACGGAAAGTTGCATTAATCTATTACAATAAACTTTCCGTGATGTAGATGATATTTTTAGACCAACTCCTTGAACTGCAATAAAAAAGGAACATTATCATTACATGTGAAAAATTTATTGCAACCAAATATGTTACTGTTTTTAAATTGTCACCAAATTCTAACGACAGTCGAAACAGTTCGACAATAAGGAATCACTAATTTAAGCTATTCGGGGACTGCTGGAATGAGATTTCTTCTAGTTATATAAATTATAATAAATTATCATATGCCTATAACTAATTGTAAATAGAATAAATAGTAAAAGTCAAATAATAGTTAAATGTATAGCTTGTCGGTATCGATTTATTATTCTTAATTTTTTTCATATTTCTCTAAACGATACTTATCAATTATTAATTTTTGTATTTAAATAACTTTTTAAAAAAAATAAAAAATCGATACATGTAATAAAAAAGCAACGGGGTTTTTTCTGTACATGAAATATTTTTTGAAAATTTTGATGTTGGTGTAGATAGTAATCGATATGGAATACAAAACACCAATTTTTGTAATTTATTTCTGTCTGCCTGTTTGTCTACCTGTGTTCGCATCACGTAAAAACTGTTAGATGGATTTGAATAAAATTTTGTTATCAAGTCCCCTTGGCTTAAACATAGAATATTTTTTTTTTTAAACTTGAGATACAAATGCAAAAGCATCAAACTTTACCAGTATAGTGGTACTGGAACAGTTGTCAGTATATTTTATTTCTGTAGGTGAAAATTTTTTAACACTGTTTACAGAACTTTACAACAAATGTTTAAAAACATATTAAATTCCAATTTTAATTTTAAGAAAAAAGAATAATAATTAGTGTATAATAAATTATTATTTTCGCATATTTACTTATTCTTTGATGTTTATCTATAAAACATTCATTTGATAACGAAGACAATTATTACTCATTCAAATCCAATATAAATTAATTGCTTGCACAGGCTATGTATGTACTTAAGTGCAAGGAATGTTAAAAGTTTTTTTTACATTTCAGGTTGAAAATCGGCAGGGATCCAGTTTGAAATTTTTTGTTTAAAAATTAGTGATTTAAAAAAATATATATTTCAATTGCAGTCTTCGGCTAACCTTTGCGCTATACGGTTCTCTTTAACGAGATCATTTAAGTGGAACTTTTTCTATTAATATATACATATAATACAACAGTAATGGGGTCATTACTGTACACGAAATATTTTTTTTTAATATATTGATGTTGGTGTAGATAGTAATCGATATGGAATACGAAACATCTATTTATGGAATTTTTATCTGTCTGTCTGTGTTCGCATCACGTAAAAACTGGTAGATGGATCTGAGTAATATTTAGTGAGAAGGTCCCCTATTACCTTGGTTCAAATATAGGATACTTTTTATTTCATAAAAATATGTCATTTCCTAAAGAAAATAAAGAAATGTGAAAGTACGCAATTTTCTACATCTATATGTACATATTGTTGCGAAGATGCTCTACTTAAGTCATAAAAAGGAAGTTATAATAATTGTCACCAAGAAGAGATGAAATTTACCCCAGCCATAAATAGCGTTATGGATTCAATGTTTTCCGCTACGATGCATAAAATCAAAGAAAATAACCTGAATTTTCAAGAAGCATTTCGAGACAGCGTCAAAGGAATGCAAGAAAGCTCTGGTGTCAACGGGAAAAGGCTCCTAGTGGAAGTAAACGAGAAATTTTAAGAAATATTAAAAGTCTTCGACAAGCGAGTGGACGTCGTGGGCGATCTTTAAATGCGAGTGGAACCAATAAGAGTTATCTCTAAGCACGCTACTAAAACACACACTCTAAACTTTTACGGCAGAGCACCTTTAAATGTTTTTAAGCACTAGTTTAAAATAGCGGCCAGCAAAATAGATAGGACAATGAAGAACAAGCTATAGAACTAATTGTGTCCTTAAAGGGAGCAGCAGCATAGATTCTCGAAAACTTACCAGCCGGTTACAGAAATAATTATGACATAATGAAAGCCTTACAACGCAAGCACAGAGGTAAGCACAAAAGAGTTACGAGGAGTTATGAGGAAGGGTGCACAAGGCAAACGTGATGCTGAAAGACTTATGGATCGCTTGAAAATTGAGGCATTTGTGCATGGCATATGCGATCCAGATATGAAACATGCTGTTTGTGCTATGCAGAGAACAACCTTTGCAAAAACCATCTCATAAGCGCTAGCATAGAAGACCGCAAAAGTCGTATCGAAGCCACAGGTGTAAATAGTGCGATCTCAGGAGAATGATGCTTACAACCACGGCAACAAAATAAGCAAGATAAAGGAGATGATAAAACAAATGATAGTGGAAGAAAGGAGTTAGTCTCGCGCGAAATGCTTCAACTGCGGTAAAGTCGGCAACTTTAGACGCAAATGCAGATACACAAAGAAAAAATCAAGATCTGCCTAGCCAGCGAGGGACAATAAGCATGCGAACAGCACCAAATCTCACGAGAACCCATTTAGCTAGACCAATGGCCCAACTATATCCATTGCTATTGTGCAACAGTAAAATAGCTACCTAACTGTTTGCAGTGTTATCAATGGCAGAAAGCAAGTCCTCACCATAGACACGGGCACGTCGCTGTCCATAATATGGCCCGATTAAGTAAAAGGAGCAGTGGAACCGTTAAAAAATGAACATCTGCGCACCGCTGTGTAGAAGCAGATTTTGTGTGCTAGAACCAAGAGAACTAAAAGGCGACATTTTACCAGCTAAAGACCTCGTGAAAATATGCCATGACGGGAGAGTTCCTTTGAGGATACTTAATCTGTCCAATAGCGAAAAGACTATTAACAGAAATTTTGAGATGGGTAGATGTGAGCCAGCAGACGCCATAATCAATTGTGCGCCGAACTTAGTATGCTCCAAAATTACACCCAGAGAACGAGATTGTTTAGCAGAATAGATGGAAAATAGGGTAGCAGAACTGAAATATTCTGGCAGAAACAAAGCAAAACAGTTGTTAAGAAAACATGCAGTTGTGAAATAAGAAACTAATAACGGCGAAGCGAGGCCTAAACAAAACACCAAGGAGTGTTCGATTAGCGAAGCGAGGTCAAAGAACTTGTCAACGAAAGGGTACGGAATCATTGAGCCATCCGAATCCGTGGGGTTCACCAATAGTTTTGGTAAGGCAGAAAGATGGCTGCCCCAGCTATTGGATTGAGTATTGGAAGCTCAATGATGTAACCAAGAAAGGCAGTTATCCGCTGCCTAGAATTGATGATACATTGGTCATGTTGGCTCTATACCTTGGATTTGCAGAGCAGCTGTTGGCAAGATAGCCGATAAGGATGAGGAGAAAAGTGCCTTTAGCGCGAGTGGTGTTTTATGGCTGTTCAAGTTGATGCTACTTTTGAGCATTTAATGGAACGTGTGCTTAAGGGTCGCAATTAGAAGATGTGCTTGGTGTATATGGATGAAATAATCGTAATGAGGAAGATTTTGATTAAAATCTAAAAAACCTGAATGAGGTATTTAGGCGTATGACAGTTGCACGACTAAAATTGAATATTAAGAAATGTGCTTTGATTAAAAATTAGGTAAAATATTTGGGGCATCGTGTAACAGCAGAGGGCGTATTAACTGGCAGTAAATAACTGGCCTTGTCCACAAAATCTTCATGATCTACGTAGTTGCCTAGGGCTTTGCACATACTATAGGAGATTTGTGCCAAACTTTGCTTAAGTGGATGCTAGCTTACATGAGTGACCAGGAGGTTGCAACCATATCACTGAAGTGAGGTGGCGGAAGAAGCGGCTTAAGAAACTTTCGCATGCTGGATTCAACGTCTATGATTTTAGTGTTGTTAATAGGCAAGGTGAAAACACAATAACGCTGATGCTTCTCCAAGACGGCCGCGCAATGTAGGGTGCAAGCACTGCATGAATGTCGAGAAAAATGATTGCGTAATCAATGTGTGTCTTATCTAAATTGGATTAAGCGAAGATTGGTTAAAGACCCAGAATGAAAACCCTCCTCCTTCAAACCATAATCAAAATCCTATTGGGCTAAGTGGAGTGGCCTAAAAGTCGAAGATGGCTTCTTACATCGACCTTGGGGAAATAAATTCGGCAAAACAACAACGGTCTTAATTATCGTGACAACTTCTTAAAACACGAGGTAATATAGCAGTTCCATAATGGTACCAGCGGGGGTCATATGAGTATAACAAAAACGCTGAAAAAGATAAAGCAACGAATTAACTGGGTGGGCTGCCTATAATTAGTAGGCGTTTGGATAGTAAACTGCAGATAGTGCATTGCCAAGGTTTCTAAAAGAAATGGTCGTAGTTGATATCGCAGGTTCATTTACTGTTAGTGATGCTGGAAACCTAGAGGTTTAGATTAATTTAGCAAATGGCCTGAAGTGTATGTCATTTTAATGTAAGAATCCAAGATGGTAGTTGAAGCTCTTGCTAACAATTGGGTGTGCCGATACGGTATTCCACTAGAAATGCATACAGACTAAGACGAAATTTTGAATCGGCCATATTCAAAGAGATGTATATGGTTTGAAAAAGGCGAGAACGACACCGCTGCATTCACAGTCTGATAGCATGGTTGAAGGAATTAATCGTACTTTAGAAGACTATCTCAAAAAAGTTGTCAGCGCACACCGAAAGGATTATGATGAGCACAAAAAAAGTTCTTACTGGGTTACTGGCCAGCTGTACGCGATTTAACCGCACGTAGTCCAGCAAAGACTTTTTTTGGCACAGAACTAAAACTGCTAGTAGATTTTGAATTTGGTTTAAAATCGAGGCCATGGGCAGCCATGTTAGAAAGATGCTTCATTTAAGTTGTAAAAAGAGGTTAAAATTATTTTTCACCAAGAAAGTGAAACGAAATGTCCTATTGTATTTGTTTACAAAGCCAGAAGTTTCTAGAAAAACTTCCTGATTACAAACCAAAACAACTAACACAAAGCGAAAAATAAACAAACACAGCCACACAAACACCTTCTTTGAATAAAAACTTAAAAAAAATTGTTTTCGCAGCCTGCATAATAAAAACGAAATAAAGGAATATTCTACTGCATAACAGAAGGAGGAAGTTCTAGTATATTCAAGAACCCCTCAACATTTGGTGTATAAAAGCAACAGCCATACAGGCTGATTCATACTGATAACGTCATCTAGTGAAAATCTTGTAGTACAACAGTTTTATCCGTTACAAAAGAGGTTAAATTGACATCGTGTATTTGTGTGTATAAATCACGAACAAATAAATAATCGTCTAATTAAATTGTGTAATTTAATTAAAGTAGTAAAAGTTGTGTGTTATTATTTTGCAATAAAAGAAATAATTTAAACGTTTATAACTTAAATAAACGTAAAAATATAATAAAAAAAGTAACGGCGTTATTTCTGTACATTAAGTACCTTAAATATTTTTTTTTTTATTCTGATGTTGGTGTAGATACTAATCGATGTTAAATACAAAACACCTATTTTTGAAATCATCGTCTGACCGTCTGTGTTTGCATCACGTAAAAAGTGCTCGATGGATTTAATTAACACTATGTGAGGAGGTCCCTAAGAACAAAATATAGGATACTTTTTTCATAAAGATGTTTCATTTCGCAGAGAAACTAGAGATACAAATTTTAAAGCACCCAATTTTACCGGTGTAATGGTGCCAGAACAGTTGTCAGTACATATTATATTTTTTTTTAGATGGAAAGTTTTTAACACTGTTAACAGAACGCTAAAGTTAATCTTTAAAAACATATTTTTCTATATTTTGATTTTAAGAAAATTAGAAATAATACGGGAACGAAGTCGTGGTCACTGCTATTTCTGAGATATTTCCCAAACTTCCGATAATCTAAAAACCTGATCAAAAACACATGATTATTTTGACCTTTTAAGGTTTTAAAACTCTGCAAGAATATTCGTGTTTCTCGGTATGCTATTGCAGGTCGCAAATATTTAAAGGGGCAGGGGCAGTAACACACTCTGCAACTTGCATGACCTACGTTTGATCCAACTATCTATCAACGTACAACGACCTGTAGTACCAACTTGCTGACAATGCATATACCATCGATCATGTTGCAATATTTATTAGTGACCTTTCAAATTTATTAATTATTGATGAGTATGGATTATTTTATTAATTCTTTCTTTAACTGTATTTAATGTTAATATCTTATTGCTGACTACGAATTATATTTAACTTTAATTCATTAAACATTTATTGTTGTTCTGTTTTGGACAATAAGGAAGGTAACACTATTTAACTTGCAAAATAATTTTCTTATACTTCCTTCCTTTAGAGGAACACTTTAACTTAAATATTGTGTATCTGTAAAAAATAATAATAATAAAAATTAATTTTTTCATGCTAAGTGTTTTAGGCCTAAATGAAAAAATTAAAAAAAAAATGTATAAATAAAGTAGTTTTTATCTATTTTGAAAATGTAACAGAGCCACGGACCTTAAACTCTAATTCCGAGACCAGCACCATGGATTTGTTTTTGCCTCCAAAAGGCAATATTTATTAAACAATTTTTGAATTGTTTAAAATCTTCATTATTATCATGAGTTTCGCGGCTTTTAGTAATTTTGATAATAAACATTTATTAATACACTAACATTAGTCTTTTACAATTATGTAATCCATATCTAAAATATTGCTGTAATAATAGTTTTCATAATGTTTAAAGCTCACTTATTTATACCTGAAGTGTAAACGATTTTAATATTCAACATGGCATAAATTAAGAGTTACCAATAATATCATTAAAAAGGTTGAATTGGGACTAAAAACAACAAGTACATTACAATATTTTCTACATGTTTGTGGTTAAACTCTAAAGCCACAATTTACATAAAATAAATTTAGTTATGCAAAATTCGTTTATGTGCTTATATAACAAATATTGTTGAAACATAAAATGTAATCAATTTATTATAAACATTTGTGGTATTGACAACTGTTTATTAGATAGAAGAATATACAATTAATAAGAAAATGGCTTAACTTAAAAAAATGGCAATCGGAATTTCTCCCCTTGCTTGTAGTAAGTACAGCTAAAAACTAACCATTTTTAAAATTATTTAAAACATTTTTAGAAATTGTGTGACTTGCATTAGTAATATTTGATATTTTTTAAATAATCAATTTAATTTTCTCTAAAATTGCATAATTTTATGATAAAGAATAATAATAAAAGATTTTATAAAATTAGATTTGTTTCTAATTCCTCAAAAACAGAATTTCAAATATTTCTTCACAGTTTTTTTTTAAAGCCCTTCACAAAATGTTTTAATATATAAAAGTTATGCATACATTTCAAAATAAAACAAAAGTTCGTTACTTAAGGCTGATTAAAGCTCTACCAAAGCAAAGCGATATTTCAATACAATCGGACTAGTTAATTTAAAAATTAGAATTATTTTCAGTTTAAATTTTGTTCGCTAACTGGGCTAAAAAATTAAAACAAAAATTTTTTCCCAATATTTTGAAAAAAACATAGACCAGCGTTTTAAATAATCGAAAAATTTAAATTTTAAAATGCTAATGACTCGGAAGGTTGTGAGTAACGTTAAGGTTTTGAGTGTCTAAGCATATATTAAAATTCCTGTAAATGAATGTTGTGGCCACTACATATTACTTCGATTATAACTTTGGTTTAGTAAATAAAATATATTGCAGTATTTTTCCAGCTTATTTAGGTTTAGAATAAAATCTTCTGCCATCGTGTTACCATCGTTAGTGTTTTAAGGTACAGTTTTCGGTACATCCACTATTTGCCCTTATCATTTCTAAGTCTTTCTTTCATCACTTATAACATCTTTGAAACATGTTAATAATCTACTTGCCTTATAAATTAAAAACCAAAACATTTCAAGAACTGACTTCATTTCCAAACACCTTTGATTAATTTTGTGCAAGAAAGTGAAAAAAATGTTTTTGTTTTAGTTTCGAGCAAATAAATAAATAAAATTGTGCTAAAACTAAAAAATCAATACAAAATCTTTATTCGTGTAGTCACAAATTCGTAAAATGTCATTAAAAACGTAGGCTTTTTGTGCAACTTTCTCGATTTTATCAGAACCCCAAAACGACAAATCTACAGTAAATGCCTTGAAAATTCAGTATGCGATGTCGAATTTCGCAGTCTGCCGAGCTGCGTACTTTAATTTTAATTTAATTTTTGGTCTTATGTCCGGCTAGACTGGCAAAGTACCGTTATGTACATTGACCATATAATGGTACATTTTTATTTTTTGGTACGCTAAGCTGTTTTGACCGGAAATTCAAGAATTTTTAAAAATGGGTACTGATTGTTGTCATTTCATAAGCTATTTTTTTCAACAAATACAATATCAAAATCTACTCTTTTATGATTTTTCATTGGGTATTAAAAATTAAAATACAGCATTTTTATTTTTTTGCGACACCATTGTGAACTCTCATAAAATTTTTAAATTAAAATGGACTAAATTTAAAACTGTAGATTTGGTTATTATTTGTTTGAAAATGGTTCATAATACACATATCATAGAGTTGAATAAATATACGGAATTGAATATATAAAGTGCCATTAAAGTAGATAATTCTGGGCGCGTCTTATTTTAGTTACTCGCGAAATAACTCCCCGATTAGAGAGTTTCATTTAGTAGACTAGACATGGGGGCACGTGCGTGAGTATTCGTACCATTTTCAGTATTCATCACACTGTGTTCAGTTGAACATCGTGAGTTGGTCGTGTCACCGTTTGTTTTAACAAGATAGTGCTGCAACCCGCACTGCACGGCGGTCACTAGCATTTGTGAAAGAAATGTTTTCTGAACGCTCAAACTCTGAATGCCTCTCACTTTAATCATTACGAGTATTACTATTCCTTATCCCTTTCAGCCTTAGTTTAACTAAAAAAACGATTTAAAACTTTTGTTAGAAACTGATTTATATTTGCGGTAGTAGTTTAATTTTTTAGCTATGTGTTTCTTCTTATTTTTTTCTGTACTAAGACAATTTAACGTATCAATATTAAATTGACCGCTACTTGCAATCACACCCATTTCTGTCTTCAACAGAATTTTGCTGCATTCAAGTAAAAGCATTTTTCATAGCGCATCTTAAGTTACATGTGACAACAATTATTATTTAGCAGGAAATTATTTGTTGCAATAAAGAAAATTTTTTGCCGGTTTGATTTTTGCTAAAAATTTTAGCACAATATACATTAAACAAACCAAAACTTTTTACCCGGATATTTGTAAAAAAAAATATAATACAGACAAAGGGCATATCCATATCAATGCTTTATGGCGTATGGATAACAAAAGCAGTCAAATATATGCTTTCTGACAATAAAATTGCTAGTTAAATGGAAGGACCTTTTTCCAAAGTAAAAAAATAATTTTAAAATGTAAATAAATTTGAGCAATATTGTTCATTTTAGAGTTAAAAAGGTATTGTGTTTGGATGTATGTGGCGGCTTTTTTTTTTTGTATTCCACAAAAATACTTTTAGCTCTGTGATCCCGTCATTTGTTATTGATATTTATTTAAATTGATATTTATTTTTTAATATTTTTAATTATAATCAGTAATAATAAATTGTATTTAGAGAACACGAGAATGTTATATAGTTCCTTAAAATTATAATACAAAATAAATTAATATTTTTGGTTCATTTCTTAATTTCTAAAAACCTTTTTTTTAGAAAAAATAAGTTATATTAAAAATGTATGCGGACTTTTTTCAGAGAAGAGAATAAAAATTTGTCACCAGCAGAATGAAATGCTGCATTTTCTAGACCGCTACATCCTTCATCAGCATGCTTCGCATCTATCTACCTTAGGTTATGTACATTGTAAACATCATCGATTTAATCAACTAATCTTGTAAATAAGAATACGAGGAATATTCACATCAATATTAATTCGGTTAAACAAAGTCGACATACAAACCAAAGTATTTCTTTACTGTTCTCTTTGTAACATGTTTTGGTTTTCCTTGATATAATTTTCAATAATAACGTAAGCGCAGATGCTGTTAAATTCCCAAATTTAAGAAAAATCCTTTAGGAGATAATAACTTAATTCAGTATTAACCACAAGACGAACATCAAGTTTATTTTGAAGGTATTAATTTCAAAAGAATTTCTTAGCCTGCACTTCCCTAAGAATAATGAAGCATGGAAAGGCTTAAGTTTTAACCTACCTAGGTTTCCTCAGCTTTCTTCCGATGAAACGACATGTAAAATCTTGGGTACTATGACACTTTCGAAAATTTTGGAGTTTTTTAAGCTTCGGTTATGTGCACTAAAGAATATAACAGAAATTGTATTTATTTTATTCTTGCAACTACTAGGTTGGGTGCAGTGACACTCGATTACCAGTTTCTTTGTTCTTTGACGTTAAGTAGCACCGATATCAAAACAGCTTTATATGTATATCTTAGATATCATTAACCTCAAGAAACAACTATATGTAACTCCAGCTTTTAGTCGACTTTTGACTTTTCGACTTTATTTAGATTTACTGGATAGGAAGATATTCTAGATGTTACCCTGACAAATAATATATTCAGTTTTTTTTTTTTAACGAAAACTGAAGGTGGTAAGATGTACCTTGCTGATCATAGCTGAAGTCTTTTCGAGCATATATTGCAAGTTGTTAGCAAATTGTGCATTTATTAATCCGGACTGAGCTTAGATCAGAAGTTTGTTTTAACGAAAAAAAACGTGAAAATCTAGAATACTACTACTGGGTTTAAGTACGTTCGGGAAGCGTTAGAGATTTCCTGTTCGCTAACAAAAGCTATAAGGACTAACACTCCATGTTCGAGTTCGGTATATTTTAGGTTGAAAAAGAAAGCACGTTGTGCTTAAAATAACAGACATTCCTTATCGCAAAAAACTAACAGATTGAAAAATAGCTGTAAAAGTCGTAGAATAATTTCATGAAGATCGTTTTGCAATCGATTGACCATGCAATAGAATCCGCTTGTAATAAAAAAATTTAGCCTACGTAGAAAGGTTAAATGTCACCTGCTTAATTTCCTCTCCGGACTTTATGGATATATGCGGGATAGAGCTACCTAACAGGAAGACTTTCAATGAAGTAGTTCTCAAGTAGAGAAACTCATGGTTAACTAAAAAATGTATCCTGTATGGTTTAACAGAAACGGAAGTCATTGTGCTGCTAATACTGCAGATTGCAATGAGATGCCTGACTGTTTGTTTTTTTTTTAATTACTTTCAGATAAGTTGGCGGCAGGTCTTTATCCGAAAAACTGGAAAAATACATGAACATGCGAAGAATCTTTTATAAGCTGTGAAGGAAATGTTTGACAGGAAAAGTTGTTGTTTTCTGCTTTTAAGTTGAGTTCAATAATACTTTTGACTCTTTAAAATTGTCTTATTTTTACAAGTTAACAGAATTGCTTATATCATAAATGATCATTTAGTAACTTTAATTTATTTTACTAGTTCTATAATTCTAGCCTTTAATTACAATATTATATATCAATAATGCTTTTGTTCAAGGTAAGCTTAAAAATTTGCAGTTATTTTTGAATTCTACAAAGGAAGAGATTTAAATAAATTTTAATTTTGAATTTAAAGCTTGACAACAACGTAAGGAAAATCGTAAATCGTTTTAAATAATAAATTAGCAAGAAAAAACTATGTGAATAAATAAAAAAGTATTAAAAAAAAAGCATTCTGGTTTTATTAATTACTTGGTGTTACTTACGTTAACTTGTAGTAACTACTAAGTTTAAAACTGTAATAAAGTGTTTAAAATTTTGCAAACAAATTATTAAATTTACTGAGACAAAGCTTACAACTAACTTCTTTGTAACCAAACTTAAAATTAATTGATATGAATGGTTTTGTTAAATTTCTTCACGCAAGCAGTTTTTGTGCATCTTTTATATTATTATTCAATATAAACACATTTAAGTGCTGTTTATGTGATACAAGCGATCAACTTGTCTGAAAAATTTATATGAGTTATTTCTATACAAATTCTTTAAACGAGTTGATCGCTTGTATCACGCAAACAACACATTGATGTTAGGTAAATATCTAAATAGTATATTTTGTTCACACTATAATAAACAAACATTTTATTGATTTATATTTTAAATAAATCTTAAAGACCTCTTGACCCTCTTAAGAGTGACTTACAGATTATTTGAAAATCTTGAATAGGCTGCGGCACTCTTAGATTTTCCATCATTACTGCTACACGTTTTTTACTCAATGCTGGTTGAATTAGTTAACAAAAGATTATTGCTTAATTATACGCAGACGACTTGGTATTATAACATTGCGATGGTTAGCGAATGTAATAAGCGGTATCAATTAAAATGCCTTGAGTATTCCACAATCAGTAGGGTTTTACTATCTTTATCAGATAGTTTAAAAAATCTGAGACCTATCCTTGCTTCCAGACTGTCTTGAAGGGGAAAATATGCAATACAGTGTTAAGACAGCTGTGGGTGCTTATATTACTTGTCAAATTATGTTAACCATAATTGAGGCCTAAGTCCTACTATTAAATAAGATGTCCCTTACTGACATATTATGCGTTATGTAACAATTAATTTTTTATACCAATCGGTTTTTTTGTTTCGCTTTTGCGATTAAACTTGTTCATGTTTGTCTTTATAAGAATCGCTTCTTACCTAACGTATTGTTTGTTTTCATACACCGGTTTATTGTAAAAAACCAAACTCTTGACGAGTTTTCTTTATTATTAAAAGATTTTAGGCCTTAAGAGATTTCAAAAAGTTAAACAAGAAATCGTCTTACCGGTGGGACTAACGACCTAAGCCTTCCGGCGCATTAAAATCCACTTTGTCCTGCTGCAAACAACAACGCTTGGAACCCAAATCATCAATTTGTAAAAAGATCTCTGTGGTTCCATCGGAGTCCACAAAATATTAGTTATATCACCAAGGAGATAATTAGATTATTTTAGCCGAAGAAAGTGAAATTAAGTTTTCGATATATAAATTAAAAATCGTTTATTATAATTTTGAAAACGAAATCATGCACTTCTTGTGCTTATGTTAACATAGCAAGAGAGTAAATTAACCTCGTTTAACGCCCGCAGTTATTACTTCATGACCGGTTTGATCTCTGTACAGGCAGAACTGCAAGTCAGCTGATGCTTAATTTTTTGCATTCTCATCTTGTGTGTCTTCTCTCTGATATCATCGGCGGCATCATCGGTGTTCCCCTTGAGCAAGCAATACGAGATCGGCCGCTTTTTGCGAAATCTTTATTAGGTACAGTTAGCGTTTGGCTTATAAATGCTATCGCTTATAACAGATACTACAATGAGTTTTACGCGGTTTTAAAAGGTTATAGCGAACATTTTTGTAATGAAATAATACATATATTTTCGTGTGTTTTGCTCCAGTACTTGTTATTAACTTCTTCTCTATCAGTCTATTACACATTAAAAAGACCTCAATACTTTTTATTTTTTCTCCCAACCTGAAATTTATATTTCAGATATGTTTATTATTATAAAAAATGCATATAAAATAGATATTAGGAACCGTAAAAATTTTTAAGTTAAAAACATAATAAATGTCACTGTTCCCAATTTTAAAAAGAGACATGCAAGAAAAGTAGGTAATTCATGGGTTCTAAATAGAACGAACTGGTTCAATTTAGGGAAAAAACGCATGATTTTACATTAGGTTGTTATTTGCGAACATGGGTTCACATAGTTTGGCATTTAAATGAATGCTGATAACCAGTGAAACTTCAATGATTAGGATGCGTTTTTTCATTAATTATTGTTTCTTATTATTTATCTTTTTATGAATTTTTATGAGCCTTTCATCAGTTCAAAAGTTATAACTCAATTAAAACAAACGTACTTAATAAAAATGCAAGAGGAGCAATGAAAATAGCCATGATTTTTTAGCTACTTTTTTTTTTTTTTTTTTTTTTTTTTGCTGGGTAAAAACTGTCGTGAGTTTCTTTGCAGTGTTGCTATAAATAAATATGCTTTAAATTAAAGAACAGAATATAATTGGTATATAAAATGAACTTTAAAATATAAGTAGAATATTTTGTAGAGTAGCGGTTGATAGATTTTCACACATGATTAAATATTAATTTATAGTGTAAATTTTATGCCTGCTTAAAGCACAATTACTGCCTATAACAGATCATCTAAACACAATGCAGAAAGTTCGAATATTTTTAATTTTTAGGCATTAATTAGAACAGTATTTGTTGACTGATTGTTAGAGATAGCGTATTTTTAAATTTAAATGTATTTAGTTTTATATTAAAGTTGTCGAACTAAATTTATATTTACAAAATGTAATCTTTTAAATATGAAATAGTACATTTATTTACTTGCTTGCGCCTGGTAAACACGAGATAAAAAATTTTTAATTTGTGAGCAATTAAGAATTTTTGTAATATCAAGGAACAGAAAATAAATCTGCCTAAGTTCAAAATTTTTAAAAAGGAAAACGAAAAATTCTTAAAAAAAATATAAAAAATATTTTAAAAAAGTAAATTTGACTTTAAATTTTTGTGTCCAGTTCATTTAATTGTTTTCGAGAAATTGATATCTTTTTATTTTAATAAAAATTATTGTAAAAACCACATTTAATTAACAATGAGTGAAAATAATTAATTGCTTTAAAGAATCTCTTTTACAACTTTCTAGTAAATAAATTTTACTCGTTCGATAGCCTCTTTAGCTACTCTGGTTTAAGTACGGTTCAAAATGGTTGTGGCCGTAAATAGAACCTTTCCACTCGGAAACCCATAGGATTTTTGAGATGGCTAACTAAGTGTATCTTGCTTTATGCCACCTATCCCCTACCCACTTGACTTCCCGGATGACGCCGATGACATTTTTCAGGTAACAACTGTTTCTGACCACATTCATACGTTACAACGGGTATAACAACCGCAGTGTGAATACAGCTCCATACTTTTGGTCGTAGTCACGAATTTTTACTTTTGGAGTTCCTGCAGCCATAGTGTATCATCAAAAGCTTTTTGTGTCTCCCCTATAAATTGCAGACCATTTTTAAAGATACCATCTTTGTTTTTTCGTCCCTATCTCCACCGTTCGGTTATGATCTTACAAACCCAACATATTTTAAATATATCTCTGAACGGCTTTCTGGGACTTTCCACAGCATGGCTAGAAATAAACCATCTGAAAATTTGTTCAGCTCGAAGGTGCTTGTCGCTTACACCAGCTTGTCTACAGACACTAAATTCCTGATCCCTTTCTTACAAATATCCATCTTTCATCTCACTTAAGCTAAGTCACTTAAGAAAGTAGTCATAGGGTTCTTAATTATACCAAATGTGTTAAGGCTGCTTCGATAACATACATCCCAACCTTGATAGTTTGTTGACCGAATCGGTGGAAATCTATGAACTTTTTTCGCTCTTTTAGAAGAGCCCTTTTACATAATCAGTATTATTCTATATCTGTCCTAATCTATAGTTCTACGACAGCACAAAAATAAGGATTTTTTATTTTTTCAAACCAAAAAAAGAGGATGTTTCCAATTTGTCAATTTTTTTTAAGTATATGCACCAGCAGAACTGAGTAATTAATGAACCGATTTTTAATTATTTATTTTTTTTTTAATTTAAAAGACGTTGCACCGTAGCGAATACCCATATAAAATTTTGACAACGTTGGTATCACGCTAGCTCTCAATGTCGAAGGGAAATAAAAAACTTATACGAGGGCTGCTATATATATTTCTGGCATGGCAGCACTGAGTGCAATCTGACATTTCTGTTGGAAAGTTTTTCATTTTTAAGCATAATCGTACTCAAAACGTTTTGGCGTACGACCATTATTTGTGTTGTTTACAGTGACTTGAAAAAAATAATATAGAAAAAAACATGGAATTAACTCGTAAACATTTTCGTGCCATCATTTTTCACAACTTTCGACGTGAATTATCACGACAAGAGTGCATTGATGAACTTAAATCTTTGTATAGCGATAAAGCACCATCCTATAGCACTGTGAAAAATTGGTATAATAAATTTAATCGTGGCCAGAGCTCGCTCAAAGACGAATTCCGTGAAGGTTTTTCACCATGACAATGCAAGCTCTCACCCATCGGCTCAAGCCAGAGCGTTTTTGACAGGCCAAAACGTCGAATTAATGGGTCATCCGCCGTACAGCCTTGACTTGGCACCTAATGACTTCTTCTTGTTTCTGCACATCAAGAAAAAATGCGTGGTCAACGATTTTCGTCGCCAGAAGAAGCTGTTGAAGTGTTCAAAAACCATGTTTTAGAGGTGTCTCAATCGGAGTGGAAAAAGTGCTTCGACAACTGGTTTGAGCGCATGCAAAAGTGTATAAATCATGCTGGAGAATACTTTGAAAAACAATAAAACCATTTTTGATTATAAATATTCGCATTTTCACTATTAGGCCAGAAATACATAGAGCAGCCCTCGTATGTTTTATATATTTTCAACTTATGTATATTAATAATATTATATACATACGACTGCCCCATAGGTGATATTGATTTGACTTATATGACCTTATCTCTTGAGTCGTTATTTGAAAATGTGTACTTTTTGTCTTCTTAATAACAAGTTTTAAAACTAAAGGCTTTCCGCATAGGTGATGTTGTATGATGTATATGGCATTATCTTTTGATCCGTTATAACGCGACACTTAAAAAGTGCACGAATTGTGTACCTTCATGTACGCTAAACAACAACAACAAAAACTCTGAAATATACATGGACCCAAATTTTAGAAACATCTAACATATTTGCTATTTAACAATGTAACTAGCAGACATTATTCAAAAGCTATTTTGAATTCTAATTTTTAAATTGCTTCTTATGAAGCAAAAAAGAATATATTTTGCTTAGAAAATAAAACCTGATATAAAAAAACTCTTTGTATTTATGCCATTCACGTAACAAGTTGCATGTCAAGCACAGTTTTTGTTTTTAGCTTTATTATATCCTGTTGTTATAAGCCATATGTATAAGTGTTTTATAACAGCAAACGTATAAACGTTCCCTAAACGTAAATGTCCTGATGTAAATTAGATTTCTTGAAATGCGTAAAACCACGAACATATTTTTCGGCCTGCAAACGTACAATTTTTTCTAGTACTTCCGGTTAAGGACATTTTATTAAGACGTGTAAACGGAAATGTGGGCCTGTGGGAGGAAGAAAAATTGCAAATAAATAAAGAAAAACTTGTGTGCGAAGATAAGCTATTGTCTTTTGTGTTTATGTTTGAATACTGCTTTTAGTAAAAGTTTAATTTCATACATGCATCAAAACCTTTTTAGATAATGCGCAATTTTTATTAAAATAACAAAAATTTCCAAAATACAAAACAAGAGTTTAAGAAACATAAAAACTACTATTCTTCACATCCTTGGAGTAATATAACAATGTTGCCGTTTATTCTCAGCGTAATATACCGAATGAGTTTTTATTTTTCAAAACCACTTATATAATAAAGAAAGAGAGAAGTTTGAAGTTTTTTCTTGACCAGAGGGATGATATAAGTTTTCTAAAAATATATTTTTTTATATACAAAAACAAAAATATTATTGCTTCTTCGACTTTTAGTAATTATTAGCCCTCTACGATACTTTTTTTTATGTGAAAAGATGGATGGTGCCTCTTTGAACAAATTTATAAAAAAATATGTTTTTAAATTCAAATATACAATTTGATGGTTTTGCTCTAGCAGTAATTCATTTTAGCAGAAGAAACGTATTTCTTTTTTTTTCATAATAAATAAAATTTCTAAAGTGAGCCTTGAAAATAGTGATGTGATTTTAAAAATTAAAGTATAAGCACTTTTTATATTAGGTCAAAATTTTATATATCTATTTTTAATATTTTTACATACAAAAAAAATTTTACATATACAAAATTTTAAAAGTAAATTCGAAGTACAAAATTAATCTATTATCTCTTTCTGTCTTAAAATTTATTCTCTGTGTAGTTGGTGTACTAATTATTTGTAACATTTCTAACATATAATGTCGTTTATAATTATTACTGAAACATTTTTAAAATTCGGATAGTGATTTATTCTATCACAATAAGATACAATCTGATTCAAAACTTCTATATGTAGATACTTTACTTATCAGGAGTGAAAAAAATTTATTAGTAGATTGGTACCAAAAACTAACAGCTTCTGGAAAAACCATTAAATTCTAAATACAGTAAATGAATTATAATAAATGCAGCCAGTGTTTCCAGTTTTTTTATGCTTTCTTGCCAATTAGCTTGACAATAAAATGAAATTATCATTAAACATAAAAATTGCATTGCTTAAAACAATCTAAAAAAGCTTTGATTTAAAAAATACAAAATGGAAATCATTTTCACTTGAAAATCAACGGATTTGAGGATAATTCTATGCTGAAAGAAATAATGCAATTATAATTATTGATATTTGTGCAACCAATATATATATATATATATATATATATATATATATATATATATATATATATATATATATATATATATATATATATATATATATATATATATATGTAATTTAAATATGTATATAACCTACCTACAAATCAAACAACATAACTTATTTTCCTTTTTTTGAACATTAGTTTTTAAAACGTAATAGAAATTTTAAATTCTATGTAAAATACCTAAATATATCGGTTAGATGTTTTTCTTCCATAAATTCCATAGTTTTTGTTTTTAATTTTTTTTTTATTTTAAAGCTATTGTAAAATAGTGCTTTTCTACTGACGAACTTTTTTTTTAATTACGTATTTCATTTTTACTGAAACAAAATAAAAATTAACTGTTAATATTGACTTCACCAAAAATCATTATTTTATGTCGTTTGTCTCTTTAACAATAGTCAAAAATCGTTAAATAAAAATTTTCTTCGTAAGACAACTATATTTTAGTTTATTTTTAATTTTTCTGAAAACTTCTAATATAAACAGTTAATGTTACATAATAATACAAAAAAAAAAATAAAAAATAAAAAAATAAAAAACTTAATAAACATAAAAACAAATAACGGAGTTCGAGAAAAGTAGGGCCAATCAATGAACAGCCTTTAAGTAATTGTTAAATTTAAAGATTAAAATTCGAAATCGTAGTAGTATTTTTAATTATTTTTGTAAATTTTTTATGATATCAGGTGTTGAACTGTAGAGATGTACATAAATAAATGAGTTTATTCTTGGCTCAAGTTAATTTTTTTGATTTCTAAAAACCATTTTTTAGAAAGAAAACTTATCTTACAAATGTATGCGTACGTGTTTCAGAGAAAATAAGTAAAATTGTACACTAGCAGAATGTAATGAAGACCGCTAGACCACTTCATCCTTCATCAGCATTCTTCGCATCTATCTAGAATAGTTTGTGTACATTGTAAACATCATCGATTTAACCAACTAATTATCGTAAATAAAAATATGAGGAATATTTATATCAACAATAATTTGGTATGATGACTTCGAACTTTTAACTTAAGTCAAAAATAAATTTAAATTTATTTTTATAAATGTTAAAAATAATGAATAATGAATTATTCTTGCAAAAAAAACCGACTTCAAAACAGTCAAACTTAAAATCATATTTTTTAGGACGGTAATTATAAATTAATTATATTCTATTATACTCTAGAAAGATTGCGTCAAGGTTTTTTATATGTCGTAGAACAAAATAGGAATGCAGATTAAACAAGAAAATTCAGCAGTTATGTGGTCACCCTTTATTTTTACACTTTTTATTGCTGACACAGTGAAAGAAAATTTGTTTAAATTCTAAGCGTTAGTCTATAACTGTTTAAAAGATTGGACGTATACATAAAAATACAACCATCAGAGCACCCTTTAATTTCCACTTTTTAATACTATTTAAACTTGTTATTATACTTGTGATATAGTAATGAACGTTCTGTCTAAGGGGTTGAACCCTGGTCAACCAGGTTTGTAGCCAACGTGTTTACCACTTCGACTACAGCAGCCGCCAAAATTATTATGCAACGTCCCTTCACTAAAAAAAAGACTCCGAAGAGAATCAAAATTACACTGATCTTGCCACAACTGGTCGGTTAGCCTTCCTTAAAAAGGGGTAAATTTTTTTAAGATCTTGAAATTGTATTTAATCTAACACTTTCATCTTACTTGCTGCTGCACAGGTTTCTACTATTATCATTATTTTTTTACAAGCTCATTTTTACACATAATTATTAGTACATATACGGTTTCTTAAGACCATTTTTGATCCATAGCTATTCCATAGCGCTGTTTTAGTTGATCTTCTTAAGTAATTTTGTGAGTTTCTGTATTTGACAATGAGCGTAGGATCCTCTCCTTTTAAGTATTCTAAAAGAAACAAGAATCAAAGCAGTTTTTTGACTGTGTAGTAATGGAAGGCATTACTACAAAAAGTGAAAGATGTTTTCCTTTTCTTTAGCACACTTAATATATTGAGTCCCTCTATCTTATTTTAATGTCTAGGTACATTCCCAATTCGGAATTATCGATACGTAACAGTTTGTTAAGTGTTGTCCTCTTCCACTCTAGCTACACGTTCACTTTGCCAGTATTTTGTCTGAATCACATCTTAATTTGTCCTCTATCATTCCCTACACTGAATATAAGCCGTGGTATACCTCAGCAGTTTAATTTTCTAAGCAATTGTAATCGCAAATACCTACGATAGTTTTGTTGTTTATTTACAACGGCTCAATAATTCAGGTTAGTAATTGCAACAAAGCGTTGTTGTCTATATCTATATCTGTACCTGAACCCTTTTTGGATGCATCCGTGCTTATTTTAATCGCTTCAGTGCAGTTGCCTCAACTTTCTTGAGACATGTTGTTTTTTTGATCTACGCTTTTCCCTATGATTTGTTTTTAAACACTCGTCGTTTATTTTTTTTCATATCCCGTTTCATATCGGTACTTATTTTTTTTTTTTGCAGCGTTTAAAGCTTTGCTTGCACTTGATGGCCCATATTTTTTCTTTGCTGCAAGGACGCGATACATATGGAAGCAGCTTAAAGCCAATCCTGACGACAAAATTTCTAATATCTCTTTTTTTTTCGCATAAAAGAACCAGCTACTCTGTTTTCAAAAGCATTCTTATTAATTTTTCTTCTTTTCTGAAAGCTTCAACAGAGGCCGCGCTGCATATGTCTATATATATATGTCTATTCTAGGTATTTTTGATCTGAAAAACAATTTGCATATAAATTTTTTGTGTATGATCTTCAGCCTGTCCATTGATTCCATATATTTGATAAAAGTTGTTATAATTATTTCTAAATAAACTTCACTAAACTTCACACTTCACTTTCCTCAAATCTGCACCCCAGCAAAATATTAGAAATTACCTTAAAAAATACCTGACGTAGTTTTGTGCTATATTTTGTTACTTGTTTACAAAACCATAACATTAGCTCGTAAAAAAAGCAAGGAATGTCAAAATTGCTATACATGTGTAATTTTGTGTGTATGTCAAAATCAGTGTTTAACACACGGGTTATAAATATCATGTTCAAACTTTCATATGTTATGTACATATGACATAACCTCTTGTTGTCGAAAAGAAAATATAAATACTAAAAACAGTGATATCAACTAATAAATCTTTTTTTTTTTGCGATAACTATTTAGAACTTTACAATTTAAGTTTAAGCACAAGACTGTCTCTCCTTATAAAAATTGCTATAATATATATTAGAGGTCTGCACTTAGGAACTTGGCTATGTTCGTTTTAAGAAACACGAGCTAAAAACTACAAGTTGTCAGGTACGTGGCGTAGTTCGATTAAGTACATCTTACCAATATATTTTCACATTGAAGGAATCGTATTGTGACTGTTGTGCAGTAAAGTACGTATTTAGGGATAGTGAAAAAAGTGATTTAAAAAATTTTGTGCCTGCATTTATACCTGTCAAACAGGCAAAGTGTTGGTACCTGCGTAGCAGAAACGAAATCGCTACTACGCGCTTAAAAAATTATAAAATAGAGGATTATGAGAGCCTTAATCTGCACAAGAGGGCGAGGACTGCAATTACAATTGCCGAATTGCAAAAAGAACTGATGGCAATGAGGGAGGAGAATAAACTACTCAATCAGAAGTTTATAAAAATGGCCGAAGAAAATGAAGCGTTAAAGAAAAAACTTGACGAAGTTTCACCGAACGATTATGAAACCGATGATAGCGAAACATCCAGTGAAGAAGACATGTCAGTGGAAGAAGAAACTGCAGCAGCCAAAAGCAGTGGAAACTAGTGGACCAAAAAAGAAGGACGAAACTACTACCAGCCGAATAATGAAGAAAAGTAAGTATGTACCTATTATTACAACATATAATATAAATGTTAAGTATATTAGTAATAAGTTAGATAGTGTGTTAGGTCACAAGGACTATAACATGAAAATGTTAGGTAGAAATGTGACAAATATAGGGGTCTGCACCTTGGAGGACTTTGCTAAACTGAAGGACTTCTTAAAACAAGAAGGGGTTAATTATTATACCCATACACCAAAAGCTGAAAGACCTTTTTCTGTTGTTATTAGGTGTCTTTCTAATACTTTTGACTTAAGTGATGTTCTTGAGTATATGCAGGGCATAAATATTAATGTAAAGATTATGGGACTTCACAAAATAGGAGGAAATAGATGGCTTTTCCAATAATCTAAAGAGTCTGATTTGAGAAGTCTTATGAATATTAGCTATATTCTTCACCGTAGGGTGCACATGGAAAAGCACAATTGAAGAGATGTAGTTCAATGCTAGAATTGCCAGCGCTTTGGACATGTCACAATCAATTGCACCATGCCCTTCAGATGCCTTAAGTGTGGGACTTCTCATGGCCCAAAAAATTGTCAGGTTTCCCTCAAAGGGGAAAATAATGTTGAGACACGTATGACTGATCCAGTCACAGGTCAGGCAGTATTAAAGGTCGACTTACCCGTCAAATGCGTGAATTGTGAAATAGAGGGACATGTTGCCAGTTCAAAGGAGTGTCGAAAAAGTTTAGAAATTCTTCGAAGAAAGGCTGCGGGAAAGGGTGTAAGGGCTCCGGTGAGACGTCCCACACCGATTGTCCCTTCTACAACAATAAGTGGTGTTTCATATGCCGCCGCTGCAAAAACAGCAGTGACAAAGATCAACTTACCAAAAGTCACCAGCACTTCGAAAGCTGGCATATCTGTCACGTCTGCAATGGCTGGTTTTGATGTTCTTGATAAAGATTGCAAGCGATTTTTCGGCGGTGATCTTTTTAGCTGTCTAGGAAAGATGAAAGGTTTTGCTCGTGAATATAGGGCGCCTAATAATGATGGGGAAAAATCTCTTCGTTAAAGTGCATATTTATTGATGTAAATTCTATTATCTGTAGGCATAAGAGACATTACTTGAATTTATTTCTTAGCGAACATCGGCCGGATGTTCTTTTAGTAGCAGAGCATAAACTTTCTCTAAGACATGTGTTGGATTTCAGAGGTTATAAAATCTTTAGGCAGAATCGGTTAAATGGTCGTGGCGGTGGCACTGCCGTCTTCGTAAAATATATTTTTGGTGTAACAGGGTTATTCTCGATTTAGGCCCCATAGAAAATACAGCTGTCAGGATAAATAAGACTGCTGGAAGTAGGATGATCGTTGTTTCGATGTACTCACCCCCACAGAGTACATTCACACTTTCAAATTTAAATCCATTAATGGACTTATCTCGCCGGGAAGGTCTTTTGATATGTGCTGATTTGAATGCTAAGCATTCACACTGTGGGGGCAACGTATGCAACCCTAAAGGAAACATATTTCGTGAATTTCTATTGTCGTGCCCTGATATTACTATACATCGCACCAGTGGCCCGACACGACTTTCTGGAACTACATATTCATTCATAAACATAGTAATGTCATCAACTGGTATCTTACCAGCAGAAGTTGAAGGCCTAAGAACACTGGATTTTCAGTCTGATCATCTTGCAGTAGAAATTGTTGTAGAGGTAGCAGACTTGCAGCGAAGAATAATTGCTATTTGTTTTGACTTTAACCATGTGAATGTGAATAACCTTAGTAGATTATTGGCCCAAAATCTGACGAATAGTCAACTTCCAATTGGTCGCAATGTGTCATCTCATGAAATTGATGTCTGTATTGAATCTATGAGCACAGTATTTTCAAATGCTAAGAATGAAGCAATCCCTAAAGTCTCTATGCGTAATAGGGGACTACCAAAGCTTCCGGCTAATATACTAAATTTTATCTCTGAAAAAAGAGACTTAGGAGGACTCTGTGGCGTTCTGCTGACCCCAGCAGGTACTCTATTTTAAAAGCCGATATAAGAAACTTAGACAGAATTATTCAAGAGGCCATTGCAAAATATTAGGAACATTATTGCACCGATTTTCTGGAGAATATTCGCCTTTATAGTAAGACATATCAGAATGTAAAGAGAGGCGCTAGTCTCAAGAGACAAATGCCTATTTGAGAGCTTCCGGTGACTCCTTTCTCACAGAGGATTGTGACAAAGCCAACATTTTGGCTGATTACTGCTGCAAAGTTCACAGGCGAGGCGATAGCTTGCGATCGCTTTCTTTTGAGAGTATAGGCTCTGAGGAGGTAACCGCATTGACTGATTATGTGCCATCCCTGACTTTTGGACAGGAAGTCATGGCTGATGGCAACTTGGTTAATGGCGCTTTTAAAACAGGGCATAATGTAGTTACATCTCACCATATAGGTAACGCTCTTAAAACGAGATCAAATAAGAAATGCAGTAAAAGTGATGGAGTTCCTGATTTTATCCTTAGAAAAACATATAATGCTACATGGTGATACTTGACAATAATTTTCAACCATTGTTTTAACATTGGTTACTTTCCAAGAAAATTGAAAGAGGCAATAGGAACTATTCCAAAGTCTGGTTTGGACCCTAGGGAAGCTGGTAGCTACAGACCTATATCCTTATTTTCTTCGTTTGGAAAAATAATGGAATGGTTCTTGTTATCAAAATTACGGGATGAAATTTCAAATGGTAGTGTACTTAAAGACTGTCAGTTTGGCTTTAAGGGAGGCCATTCAACATCTTACGCCCTAATGGTGTTCACAGACTTCGTAACCAGGGGCTTAAATAATAGGTATCCAACAATTGCGCTAAGTCTGGATTTTTCAAAGGCTTTTGACACTGCTTGGCAACAGGGAATAGTTTACAAAATGATGAACTTAGGCTTTGCACGCTCTACTTGTAGGATGATAGCTGATTTTCTGAAGGATCGTTATTTTAAAGTGAAAGTAGGAACAGAATTATCAGATGTTAGAGCAGTGGAGGCAGGTGTTCGGGTGGCAGGTGGGCCGGTTTTGTACAATATTTTTGTCTCCGATATTCCGCAGCCCCCTAAAGGAGACCTTTTGCTCATGTATGCTGATGACATATTAATTGCTGCTAGCGGTCCTAGGGCAAAAAATTTAAATAACAGGGTCAACAATTACCTGAACATTCTTCACGAATACTTTATGAAATGGGGCCTAAAATTAAATATCCAGAAGACCGATGGAGTAATAATTAAGGGTAGACGTGGTAATCTCTATCCAAATAAAAGAAGTTTTGTGCCAAACTTAAGCATTGCTGGCGAACCTATCAGGACCTCCGATACGATGAAGTATTTAGGGGTAGTATTTCATGAGAATTTTAAATTCAATAGACACCCCGATTTCATATTAGAACGTGCTAAGAAGGTTTATTTCTTGTATCATAGAATTTTGCGCCGTAGGGGTGGTTTAACTACGAAGGTCAGGCTCCTTATTTACCGGCAGATTATAAGACCAATTATATCTTATGCTTTTCCATTCTGGTTTGGGATACCTTCCCACCAGATGGAAAGGCTTAGGATATGGGAGAGACGAATTCTCTGCTCCTGCCTTCGGCTACAGACAAGAATGGGACCTGACGGCATTTTTCGAAGACCGTCTTGTAGAAAAATCTATAGTAGTAAAGACTGAGAGGATTGATGTTTTTCTCATGAGATCTGCACTCAGGTTTCTTGACAAATCATCTTCTTTAAATAATAGTTTTGTAGGGGGATGCTTTCACCGGGCTCTGATCTGGAGAATTTGCTTAGAAATAAGTACCATTCCCCAGTTAGCCTTTTGGCTTTGAATGCTGGAGATCTTCTCTTTGGGGATGCAGGCCTCTTGTTTTACCACAGGATGGTGAAAACCCTTGACATAACTGACATGATGTACAACATCGCACGGTAGTTTAAGGAGGACTTTGTGATAGATTTTATATATCGCTTATTTTATTTGTTTTTTAATGTTAAGTGTTATTTAGTTTTTAGGGTAGTTTAAGTTATTAGTTTTAAGTAAAAATTAAAGAAATGAGTGTTCTATTTTTTATCCTTTTTTTTGGAAATGTAAACAAATGTAATTATTTTAAAATGACTGTATACAGAATATCTTTAATGTAATTAATTAAGTGCGAATTAGTCTTAGAAAAGTTTTATAACGTTAAGAAATATGTAATAAGAAATGTAGTTTAGGTGACATAAGTATAATGAATTTTTGGAACAATAAAAAATTAGCAAATTAGTATTTTCACATATGAAATTGTTAATTGCCTTAATAATTCTTGCTCATGCATAAGTATGCAAGTGTTTTATCAAAAAGTTGTAAAAAAGAAGAACATTTCAATAATTTCCATTGAAGAAAGGATTGTTGTAAATAATTTTATTTTTAGGATGTTTCGCTACCTGAAAGATGTACAAACACTTTTGTATAGAAAAAACCACAGGAAGCTAAAGAAAATTAAACTTCTGAAAAACCAACATATGATTATTAAAAACTAATAGAAGCTTATTATATCCAAGAAACCTTCTATTAGTTGTTTAAAATATTTACATATCACAATATTATTTTTTTTTTCTTTTACATATATACAAATACTTAAAAATAATTGTTAATAATCGTTGCACCAAAAAAAAAAGTGATCATGATTTTTGAAGTACACTTCTATTAAGAAAACAAATAGCAGCAATAATTCAGATTTCAATTAATTTTTTACTATATACTTTTGCGCTGAGTTTGGCTGACGTGGTTGTCGTATTCGTGGAAATGCCTATATATTACTGTTTACCCGATTATAACAACAAAAGTTTAAAAAATAATTTTTTGTAGAGATCTGGCCTTTATCACCTTAGTATTTTGATTGAAAATTTTAAAAGTAAAAGTTAGCCTCACTGAAAACATCTGTTGTCAAAAAGTTTTTACATATCAAATAGAGCATGCTCTAAATAAAAAACTAACACATGTTATAGCACATAGGAAAATAACATATGTTATGTTTCATGAGGTTTACTCTATGTGTGTTGATTTACATATGGAAAATCTGATATTCCATATGACTTGCACACATAATGTAAACACACCTTAATTAAACTAGTTGTTTAAATAAAAAGAAAATAACTTTAAATACGTACTAATTATTATCATTCACCCTTATTCTGTTTGGCGTCGTCAACATCGTCTTTAATTTTAAAACAACATTAATTTAACACAACATCAATACTAATTTGGTATTCCCTAACAGATTAATGACGACGTTGACTGTTTATCGATAATATAAATAAGTAAAACACACATATCTATTATTTGTGACAGTTGATTCTATTTGTTTTCTATTATATTAAAAAAGTGTTATGGAAAGTTTTTTTCTAAAAAAATAAAATAAATAAAAACTTTTAAAAACAATTAAATTAAATAGTCTAAGGGCCATTATTGCAGCTTGCCGTTAGTAAAGGTATGATTGTTTATGCCTGATAAAGCGTTTTGCATTAATAACTCTTTCAATTTTTAATGTTATTATTTAACGGATAAAAAAATAAGTGAAGTTTTTAATATGCAAATCCATTTATAAGTCCGACAAGTTGTAATAATGACGCTAAGGGTAATTTTTTCAATTGTGTACTGTTCCTTAATATCAGTAGAAACTGTGCCCCTGCGAAATTCTATAGCAAGGAATAGATTTTTTCGAACACTTCCACTAAATTTTCAAATTGACAGGGGTTAATAATTTTCATTTTTCACATTTTCTTTATGTAATTTTATGTATTTCTTATTTTGCTTTTTTCAATATTGCTGTACGCTTCTATTTTTTAAGTTTTCTTTAGCACACGACACAACACAACACCAAAAATTACGACGACAAACTATACGGCAACATCAATTGTTCTTAGGAAATATCAACCATATGTCGACAGTCATCGATTAATGATAATATTGATAACGGGAATACCGATTTACAACAAACGAAGAAAAGCGACGTCGTCTTGTGTTGACGACGCCAAACAGAATAAGAGTGATTACTTCCTGCAATAATCGATGTACTCAATTCTCAATAATTGATAATAAAGTTCTCAATGGTAAAAAGTCGTTACTTTTGATTGACATTAATGGTTTAAATTACGAGAAATTTTAAAAAAATTCGAAACATTCCGTAAAAGAAAGTTAAGAAGGCAAGAAAAACTAATACAGTCGAATAAAAGTTTTTTAAATAGTGCAGCCTTACCTATATCGATGAAAAATGGATTTATACTGATTTCTTAAAAACTGGAGCCAATCTGATACTTCCAAATGTACTTTTGCACTCAGGGGACTCCTCCCTAATAGATCGAAAAGGATACATAGAAGTTCATTTTTTTCTGGTAAAAAACTATCACAGTGTTATTTTAAAAGTTCTATTTTTATATGAAACGTTTATATGTAAAAGAAGTAAAAGGAACCAAAAAAATTTCAATTTGTTTTCCAACTACAAAACAAAATACTCCGTATGAGTTTCAAGTTTTGTAAAAGTATCTGTAAATTTTTTTTGTTAGAATATGTAGAAGTCATGTAAATATTGCAGATAATGAAAAAACAGCTTAAGGCATCTGAAGCTTAAGTAAAAGTTTATGGTAGTGTTGTTATTATATTACCTTAAGCCATTTGCGTTTAAATATTTTTGGTTTAAAGAAAATTAAACAACAGCATTACAAAATTTGTACAAATCTCTTGATTTTCTTTTTATGTAAAATATTGAAGTTTAAAAGTTAATTTTAATTTTAAGAATAAAATAAGTACTTATTGGTGTAGCAGTTTTTTTAATTTTTTACATTTTAGCTTAACTTATCTCGCACACATGAATTCGTCTGTAGTTGCAAATGTGTTTAATTTCTTTTATTGTGTTTCATTCCTTGTCTTGGCTAATTCAGTAGCAAAACTACCAGGAAGTAGGAAAAGGAGCCAAGATAGGAACGGCGTAAAGAAGAAAATTGAAGGTAAATCTATAGCCTACTTTTTTAAACTTAAAAGCTTTTCCTTAGCTTTTCTCAGCTCTCTTGAAATAAAAAATTTTATTTACAATAGAATTCAAAATATTAATGCAGAAGGAATTTGTTCTGCGGTAGCATGTCATATGACCAAATACATAAGTAGCGAAGACGTCGTTTTTTTTTTTTTTTTCTTTTGAGTACGGACATTATAACACTATGATAAGTGTCACTATGTCCATTAATATTATGTCCCTGGACACTATATACTCTGTTTCAGTTTCTTGTTATATAAAAGTATGTCTTAACGATAAATTGTGCAGACTTTAAAGAATCTCGAAATATATGCAATTTTAAAAATCTTGCAATTTTTGGGTTTTTTTGCTAAATCCGCTTTAACAACAAGTATAAAATATAAATTTAAAAATTAAAGGGTGTTCCCATATTTGAAGTAAATTGATCTATATGGCCCTATCGTTTGAACCTATATTTTTCAAACACTTGAAAATTTAACAGAATGTCAACTACTTTGTCTAGTATATGAAGAAGTATAAATATTTAATACAATAGTTGTTGTTTTAGATAGTAGATTAGACACTTTTATACAGTAGATTGAAGTTTGCACAGACCCTTTTTTGCTTAGTCCGCTATAATAAGTACCAAACTTGGAAATAGAAATAAAACGGTGTCCCTATAACTAATGTAATTTAACCTATACGGCCCTATCTTTGAAACCGTTACAAACAAATTCTTGTATTATAGTATTATAACGAACATAAATATTTAAGAATAGAAATTAAAGGGTACCCTAATGGTTGTAATTTGATGTATATGGCCATTCTTTTAAACAGTTATAGACTAGCGATTAGAGTTTAAACACATTTTGTTTTACTGTGTCAGCAATACAAATTGTAACAAATAAAGGGTGATCACATAACTGCTGAATTTTCTTGTTTAATTTGCTCTAATATTTTGTTGTACGACTTATAAAAAATCGCAATCTTTCTCGAATATGATATAATATAATAAATGTATAATTTCCGTCCTAAAGAAATATGATTTTAAGTATGTTTGTTTTGAAGTCGGTTGTTTTGCAGAAATCATTTATTTCAGCTTTAACTTTGTACAAATCCTAAAACTGTATTTTCTTATGTTGCCCTCAAAGTCGACATTTGGTCAAGGCTCATAAATAACGTAATAAATAACTAAAACTGTACATTCAGATTTTTTAAAACTATCAGAATTATTAGGACCATTGAAAAGGCTCTAATATGCGTTAGAGTCTTCAAAAATTAAGAAAAATTATTATTGCGATCATCCGCACATTTACATTACTTCGCTGATCATCGTAAACATAAATATTCTACAATAATTAAAAAAACAACTTTGCCTTTTGGGTAATATTTGTTCAAACTTTTTGTGCCTCTAAGCCCGTTTTAGCAATTTAAAAGCGGATTCTTAATATTTTGAAATGTGTTTCACAGGATATTCAACAAGGGCAACAATTATAAGATCTTCTCATTAACATAAAAATCTTACAAAACTACAATTTGTATTCAAATCATAAGTGGTAAAATGCAATTAAAAGCAGTAATTTTCTTTTAACTTACCTGTTTCACATATAAAATAAGTGTCGTGTCGAGAGTGCTGGAGCTTGGATGGTTAGCTATTAAGCTGTTTGATGGTCTGCGTTCGTATAAAGTTTTGTATTTTCTAAAGTTTTTACATTAGTATTTAAAACAGCGCCCATCTGCGCCGATTTTGGTGTGTCACGCTTCTGTCCAAAATTATATTCCAATAAGAAGAAATAGATCACACGAGCACTCCTTTTGAAAATTTTGTATTTAAATAATATTTCTTATTCTAAGATTTTTTTATTACGAACACTGAGGCAGCCTTTTATCAAATATATGCCAAAGGAAGGCACAGAGCTGTATTTTTCCCCGTTTACAAAACAGGGTATTTATAAGAAAATGATATGTTTTCAACTCAATGTGAACTTAACGTGAAAGTACATAACACGCGTTGAATACATCAATGCATTGCAAGCTTTGTATACTTTATACGCTTTAAACTTTTAAAATTACATAAAACCCAAGCTTCAGCACGCTTTTTTTTTTGTAATCGTAGCAATTTTTATTGTACAATATTTTATGTTTTTTTCCTCCATTTTAGATGAACCTGTTTATTTTATTTTAGAACAAAAATGAAAGTCAGCTGACGAGATGTCATATTACATACACCGCGCGAAAAGTTGAATGTTCACCAACTTCATGCGTCAGAGACGTTGCAAACTTATTTATGTACCTTATGCTATGAAAATGCTCTATTTCAACTTTATTTGACGGAAGTGTATAACGCGTTGCAGCGTTCAACGCGTGTTATGTACTTTCACCTTTATAGTGCAGACTATTCCTGTTTGGCGCAGCTTATTTATTAATAGTTATACTTTACCTTTGTGTAGTTCTTTTCCAGCAGCTGTAAAGATGGTCATAAATCTGAAGTAAAAAAGACGCTTAAGATAATATAATGAGTATAAGAAGTCTAAAAAACTCTACGCCACTGAACATTGATGTTGTGTTAAGTTTCGTTAATAGCTTACGATAAGCAATGAATATACATACATACAAAATATTGTTTAGGAAGATTTATAAAGAATTTTATTGTAAAAGCTTTATAGGATAGCTTAAGATAAACACATATTTGCATAGCAAAAAAATCAAGTTCGAAAATCTCTTACACTTATTTTCTACTAGCAATGCCCATAACTTCGTCCGCATATTATTTCTAATTTTCTTAACTAAAATTTAGAAAATATGTTTTTAAGCATTGTTTGTAGAGTTTTGTGAACAATGTTAAAAATTTTCCATCCACAAAAATAAAATGTGCTGACAACTGTTCTAGTTACATTACACTTGTGAAATTGGGTGCTTTCACATTTGTATCTCTAGTTTCTCTATGAAATGTAATATTTCTATTACAAAAAAATATTTCGTCTTTGAACAAAGCATATCTATTAATTTCTACACAAACATCAAAATTTTTAAAAAAATAATTCATGTACAGAAATCACACCGTTACTGTGTCATTATGTATATGTATACTTTATGCATTTTTAATAAGTTTGTTTATTTTAGTTTATGAAAAAATATATTATCAATAAAAAAAAATATCATTGAAAAAACGTATCCGAATAACGGGTTTATGCTTTCATTTAAATCCAAAGCCGTTTTGTTAATGCGAACACGCCAACAATGTTGCCAGCTTTTTTCGAGCTTTCTCGCCAAACAGCTTCTCGAATATCGCCAAATATCGTCAATATATAGAATTATTATATATTAAATATAGGACGAATTTTTTTGACTTTCTTCTTTTATCATGAACCATACAAAATGCATTGCTTATAGCAATTTACAAAAGTTTTCATAAAAATAAGAAATAAAACTTAATAAACATAAAAGGGTGAGTTCAATCGATGTGTAGAATTAATCGGATCATAGTGATATATTAAAATATTTTAATTATTAGTTAAATTAAAAAAATAATTTAAGAACATATATCAATTATTAAATCAAAACTTTCATACACATTTTGTTCAATGTTATTAATGGCTTTATATTCTTACTACGGTATATTTCATTTGTATTAAATCTACTCAATGTATGTTGTATTTCATCATATGTATGAATGTGTTTCAACATATGTTATTTACATTCATGTATGATAGTTCTACTAGTAAAGAATTAACAAGCTTAAGCCAGAACTCGTACAGGCTTTTAGTTCTTTATTATCGAAATATTGAGTCCAACTTATAAAGAGAAGTTTTTCCCCCTCTGTGTTTCATAAATGCCGAGTGCGTAGTTACGGTTTCCAATCTATTAAAACATTTTAAACTGCAGAAAATTTAACTTCAAACTTAGTTGCAGCATTTTGCAAATGAAAGCCGATCAAGCATTTTTTCAGCAGTCTTGTTTACTTCAGTTTGAAATTTTGTGCCAAAATCAATGTTGTCGATATTCAAAAACGAATTTTGTAAATAAAACTCCACTTTCAATTTTATAATATTTCATCACTATTCTTTCATTTCTTTTTTTTTGGCAATGCTATTTCTTATATAATTTTTTAAACTTTGATTTTTGTATTTCACTTTGTTTTTTAAAGCGCCTTTATCAATTGACCTTTAATTCAAAAATGTATTTATATATTGTGGTGTAGCCTGACTTCATAGTCAATATGACCAATACACAATAGTGTGATTGTATAATCGGTATTCCCTGCTACAAGGCATATAAATAAAAGACTCATATTTCATAAAACAAAAACATAAATCCGACCATACACACACTCACATGTGTTTGAATTAAGGCTCGCGTCATTTCCATTGCGGGGAATCAACAATAATCGGTCAATGAATTACCATAAATAAATGGATCATATTCTACAAATATTTCCCACGATTTATTTTAGTTTAGCAATAAGAATTAGCCTTAAGTCAATAAAATTAAATATTATATTGTAAATGCTTATCAAGCTAATTTAAATATAAAAGGAGGAATATTTTCCTTAGTAAGTCAATGTCAATTTTAATATTCATGGAGCTGCATCTTAAGCTTCTATTAAATAAACTATAATAGCAATTCTAACTGCTTATTATTTTATTTATATTTTCACACCAGGGGCGTTTTTAAGCGCCCGCACATTACATCTAGGTAGGAAAAACATATAATCACACATAAAATCCTAATGAATTACAATATATTTGTATATACAGGGCAGGTAAAAATGTATATCAAAGAGCCAAGGCATTTTCAGTCAACCTTAAACATATAAAGCTGCAATGTTTTTATCTTTTCTAATATGCAATGTTATCGTAGAAGAAACCATAAAAAATGGACAAAAATTTCGCCAAGTGTTTTAAATAACGCCAGGTATCTCACCATTTTAAAACTTTCAATGCTAAACCGGATTTTTTATCGCTAAGTTTGGCGAGAAATCGCCATAATTGACAATACTGCTCACCAATGACATAGTAATATTAAAACGCGTTTTCACCTAAGTTGAACGAGTTTATTTTCAGTCGAACCCATGTCTCTTTTAATTTTTTGCATGTCTCTTTTGATGGGTACAGTATGTTCGTATGTTTTTTTTTGTGTATTTGCGTTTTTATGCTTTTTATATTTATAGATCTTAAGATTAAAATAAGAAAATATTTATAAGGGGAAAATGACTGCTATAAAATAAAACAGAACTTAAAACTATGTATGATATTATTGTATTTTCTTTTCCATAAGAAGTATAACGGATTTCGTTACTACTTAAAGGTGTTTTGCACCCTTCATCATATCAGCACACTTAGTAACCCAGTTTATTACCAATCGACTGTAAAAACTATTACAAAAAGTGGTTGAAGTTCTAAATACTTAGGTGTGTGTATTAAGTAGATTCCAGAATAAAATTGGTTTCAATGGTTGATTCTTAATGCAATTTTATTTCTTGTGATATATTTGTATCTATTTGATATGAAGTTTTCAGAACTATTGGCATAAAACGATTAAAAATAATATTTAAAATAAATACAAGATGTACTTACCTTAAAATCAGGCAACGATACCAGCAACTTCGTACTATTAAATAAATAAACCACAGAGAAGGTACGTTGTACCAAAAATTTGTTACCATATAGTTTATAGTTTAAAAAAGTCTCGTCATTTAATAAGTTTTTTACTAATGAAATTTAAATGTTTCTTTGACCTTTATAATTAATATTCTTTTCTTACTTATTACTCACACAAGGTCAATACTTAAAATACATTCAAATTTTTAAATTTCATATATACAAAAAACAATATACAAAAATTTTAATTTTACTTGATAAAAATGTTACAAACAATTTTATGCACTAAATGTCTATAACACTGCACAACATTGTAAGTATCAGCCTTAAAGTTTATTCTTTTTGTTGTTGGAACTTTAATTATTTGTAACATCTCTGACATATACCGACGAATATAATTATTTTCCATATTTAAGACTGATGCATCTTTAAAATTAGGATGATGATTTAGACTGGTACAATGGGAAGATAATGCAGTTTTTTGTGTATTATTTACGTCTCTATATCTTTGATCACATTTATGTCCAGCTATTGTAGTTTTAAGTTTATTCCTTATTGTACCTATATATACTTTATTACAATCTTTACTATCATTACCATTACAAGGTATTTTGTATACTACATTAGGCATTTCCCATTTTTGTATTGTATCTTTTGTTTTAATAAATAATCTTTTTTAAGTATTGTACGTTTTGTAAGCCATTTTATAGGTATTTTACCGAATCAAAAATTTTGAAATTTTCTCTGCTTTCTACTATTTCTGGTACATAAATTAAACACTTGTAAACTTTTGTTTCTGTCATACTTCTTGTGTTACATGCTCATCCGTACCTAAATTGTTTAAACAAACTCTTTATTAATAATAATTTTGTTTCCTGTTTCCTGAACACGCCACCCAACGGTGTGGCGAAATATTGAAAAAATAAATAAAAAAAAATTTTTTTATTTTAAAACTTGACTTAGTACTTAATAAATAAGAAAAGAATATAAGTTTTTAACTTGTAACACTAACATGTGAGGTGTGTAAACAAAAAAAAAATTTGAAAAATCTGTACATCGGTTAGAAAAAAAAACAAACGAATTTGTGAATTTATCTGATTTAAGAGCAGCGAATGGCAATGAAATGAATTAAAGTAGCCAATAGTCACCATACCAAAGAGGCAAAAAATTTCATCTTATGTTTATTTAAATTTCTTAATTTTTATAAATATAAAGACCATAAAGAACTGATACAAATTAACAAATTAAATTTCTTTATCAAAATATTAGGAAAATAATATTTTTTGTTTATACCTTTTACCACAGTTGTCATTCCGTTTGTAATTTCTAGAATATTAATTTCTGACAAGCGATTTGACGGTGTCCGTCCGTCGGTCCGCGCTCGTGCTGAAATCATGTTTTCCACGTCCCAAGATAAGCTAAAGAAAATATATTACTATCATTCCCTTAGACAAAGTCTCAAAGCAGATGCTGTTGAAATTTATCAACTCCTGTCTATAAATGTTGGAGATATGTTAAAAAAATCTGCGCGCCTTACTTTTTAGCTGTACTTTTTTGTTGTTGGTTATGGTGATTGTTTTGTTTTGTTGTATTGAGAACCAAATTTTTAGAAAAAATTATAAATAACATGGTATTTTGAGAATTAATAAACCATTTTATTTCATAAAATTGTTTTTTTCTTGTTTTTACTAATTTTGTACAAAAATATTGAACTAAAAATTTTTTGCAACAAAAATTAGAAATTTCATTAAAAACCAAAGACAATTATTTTAGAAAATATTTTTGCTTTATTTTTTTAATTTATAAAATTTTTAATGAAAAGGAAAAATAATTCTTTTTATTTTCTTTTATATGTAATTCAAAAGATTTAAGATTTTAAGAGTTAAGTTTTACTTTCCACACCGTAACAAGTGTAAGCGGTAAACAAAATAAATAGCGAAAATTAGTAAATAACATCGGTAGCTGCTTGCTAGTAATCGAGCCATCGAGACGTTCTTTCACCCTCGATGTGTAATTTAAATTAAATTTTGTATAGTTTTAAATGAATCAAATCCTTTCTGCAGCTATTTTCAAATTCTTTAAGCTACATTCGTTTACCGCATTGTCAGCAATATTGTTTGGTTTGACTGTTTGACTATTGCACGCACCTCTTATCTCTCCCTTTATTACCAGCATTCAAAGAAGTAGAGACCTTTCAAATCGGTTTAAGATGCGAAATAGATTTCATATCTACAGTACACGACTCTTGATTGCTGTGCCGCCATCTGCGCTTCATCTGTTAAACTTTAACGGCGTCCCTCATACCTTTTAATAGTGATTAATCATATTTAAAAGTAGTGAGCTGATGACTAATGTAGCGATCTAAAATTGATCCATTATTGTTTTATTTTTTATTTTAGTAAATTTAGTGATTGAAATAAACGTGGTTAAGACATATTTAAATTATTCATCATTATAATATTATAATGAATAATTGTTTTGCCCACTACATAATCTTAGAACGCAAACTGCTTATATTATAATAATTGCGATTCAATCTAAAACTAAGAGCCAGTTATTCTATTTCAACTTATGCTTCGTATAATTTTCAGAGTTAATGCCCAATCATTTTTTGGCTTACAAAATTTAAGGATATATTTGGTTACTCCTTCGAATAAAAGAACAAAACTGTTTCACTTATATTTTTTAATGAGAAAGAAATTGCCCTGAAAACATCAGTGTGGACAGAATTACAAGTTGAAGATTTCCTGTTTTAAATCTGCAGAGAAAACGGACAAAAAGCTTAAAAAATAAATAGATAATATATATCCATAATCAAAAACTCGCAAAGAACAGCAGCTAAAACATGATTAAATTAATAAATTTAAATTAAATTAATAAATTTAATTTTAATTTAATTTTATTTTATTAAATTAATATATCATAAATTAATAAGAATATGAATTTAACTAATTTGTCAGTATAAGTATACATGTCTCTCACATATGCGCTCGATACTTGTCAACTACACTTGTAAGTAAGACTAACCTTGCACTTTTGATTATTTTCTCTCATTTTTAGCATTTAAAAAAAGGATATCTTTGCTATTATTAACTTTTGTTGAAGCCACACAAAAAATGAACAAGACACATATTTTTTTAAAACTTCATTTTAACTACCTCAACAACAAGGTTTTTAGCTTGAAGCAAGAGAAAGAGATATTATAAAAATATGCGATTGTTAAATAATAAAAGGAAAAAATTGCAAATAAAAAGTAAATAATATAGCCCTTCAATTGATTTTAGAGGTAAGTATTATGCTTATAAAAATTCATGGGGAAAAATTTTTAATTAAAATTTTAAGTCAAAGAGAACAAATGAGAATAATATTTAACCTTAATTCAAATAAGAATCAAAACAGAATATGAAATTAAATGATGGAAAGTCTTAGCATCAAAATAATGCCCTTATATACAAAATCTTTCACTTTGGTAAAATTCAGAGTAAAAAAAAAATTCTATTCGCGAATGAAATTTTATTTATTTGTTAGTTGTTAAAAAAACTGTATTTGAGTTTATTTTTATACGAGGCCTTAACACTATTAATTCGTACACCGATCATTTTTGGACAAGTTATCATTCATATAATTGACTCTGACTCAAACGTTTATTTTTCTGGACAATTGTTTTATTATCTTTAAATCTATAAAAAAAATTTAGACTAATTGTTTTAAAAAAAATACAAAAGTAAAGTTTACTATTTTTATAAAATAAATATTTGACCACTAATAATTCGTATAGTGTATAAATTATTCATAAAAAGTAAGAAAAATAATATCATAAGCATAAAATCATAATATACCGTCATAAAGAATATAGAGAAATGTCAGAGACCAAAAAGGGGCATATTTATCTTGTTTAATATTAATTTTGTAATACTATAGTGCGTGGTAAGCCAGTTTGTGAAGAAATTCGCGTCCTAATTGTTATAAATTTAAATCGGGCAAAACCTATGGCGATATATCGACTGATCTCAATCTTCTCATATCAAGAGTGCAAAGCATCGTTAAAATATATGAAAAAAAATTTTAGCAATAACATTGCAAACAGAGGACGGGTCTCCAAAATTACGTCTCGCGACAAAAGACTAGCGGCTATAATAAAAAAAAATCGTAGGAGCACTGTTAGAGACGTAACTTCAAAGTGGTCTGAAACAATAGGAAAACCCGTAACACGTGAATGGACGGGCCAGCAAATGAAAAATATAGATTGTGGTTTTTATAAGGCTAGTTACATTCGATGTCGCAAAGAGCATTTCATTATTTAATTTTTTTTTTGCCAAAGAAAAGCCCTTACTAACAGCACTTCAAATGATAAAATGTTTATTATGGGTAAAAGAAAAACGTTCTTGGGTACAAAGGCAATGGGATACCATTATTTTTAGCGATGTATCAATGTTTAACGTATGTGTCGGTGATGCTCGAAAAAGGGTTATTCGTAAAAGCACACTATTACGTTCCCAGTTATCCTCATAGTGTGGGGATTCATCTCGCCCAAGAGTGTTGGACAGCTTCACTTCATCGATTAAATAGTAAATGCTGAAAAATGTATTAATATATATTACGAGAAAATCTCCTTCCATCGGTATCAAAACTAGGCGACTATGACGAATATATATATTCCAACATGATGGTGCATCTTCCCACACAGCAAAAATAACTAAAAATTTGCTGCTAGAAAATGGAATTGATGTATTGGATTGGCCATCGTTAAGCCCAGACCTTAATCCCATAGAAAATCTTTGGGCACTAATGAAAAGGAAATTGCGAAATGACCCACAACATACTGTAAGCGCACTGAAAGCCAAGATCCAGGAAATATGGGACTCAATAATCCCTGAACAGTGCAAAAATTTGATAGCTACAATGACAAAACGATTAGACGCTGTTATGAAAAGCAAGGGTGGAGTAACGTAGTTTTAAATAATAAAAGTAACCACTGTACGAATTATTAGTGGTCAAATATGTTTTATAAAAATAGTGAACTTTACTTTTTGCTTTTGTTTTAAAACATTTAGCCTAAAATGTAAATTTTTTTATAGATTTACAGATAATAAAAAAACTGTCAAGAAAATTAAACGTTTGAGTCGCAGTCAATATTATTTTTTTGAAACTTTGAATGATGACTGGTCCAAAAATTCTTGGTGTACGAATTAAGAGTGGTTAAGTCTCGTATTCGCAAAACGAATTTTTATTTTTTGTTCTCCAGTTTTTTATTCTCGTCGCGAACGAATGCTATGTACGTTTTTGTACGTTTTTTATTCCTTCGTCTAACAACAAAAATTTTGTTGTACTAAACTAATGAATAAAATGGAGTAAGAAAAACTGGAAAAAGAATAACTATTGCTACCGTTGTATTACTTTGGATTATTGCATTCTTGGGTGTGTTTTTATGGGCTCAAAATATGTGTTTTTATTAGGGTTTGGGTTTTCCCAGGAAAAGGGAAAACAAATTAATGCATTCCCGGGATTTCCAGGTATTCTCGGGAAAAAAGAAAGATATTTGCGTATCAAAAATGTATTTTAAACAATTGTTGTAGAGTTCTGCAAACAGTGTTAAAAACGTTCCATCTACAAAAATAAAATGTACTGACAACTGTTCTAGTACCGATATGCCGATAAAACGGGTGAAATCACATTGGTATCTCTCGTTTCTCTACAAAATGACATATTTTTATGATATAAAAAGTATCCCTTAATTGAAAAAAGGTTTTAAGGGATCTCCACTCAAAATCTAATATAAATCCATTTAGCAGTTTTTACGTGATGCTACAGACAGGCAAAAATTTTAAAAATAGTTGTTTTGTATTCCATATCGATTACTTTTTACACCAACATCAAAATTTTTAAATAATATTTTATGTGTAGATGTAGTAAAATTTACACGCAACGAGATTATTTGAGAATTTATAAATGTCGCAACCAAAATGTTTGGAAAACCATCGCTGTATTTTTAAGGTGCTAATGAATTTAAACTTCCCGTTTTCCGGGAATTTAGCTTAGTTTACATAGATGGCTTACGTTTGTACAGATGTATTTGTGAATGTAAGTGTTGGCGTTTGTGCTGTTTTCTTATGTATGCATATACGAAATTATAATTGAAATTAATAATACCTATACATTTTATTATAGTAAATATTTATATTTAATTGTGTTGAACATCACTGAGTATATTAATTTTTTATCTACACGTAATTCTAGCTACTAAAATTATTTTTTGTTGTTTTCACAGTTAGAAAAATTAACAATGATCCTTTTATTTATTTTTGATGTAAACAAAACTTTTTCAGCGCGGTATCAGGGTTAAAAGTGAATCAATTTATAGCTCAACGCTTTATTTTTTAATTATTTTCATTAAATAATATAAAAAGCGCTTTGTGAGCCAAAATACATAATAGAAATATAAATAATTATATTTAGTTTGTAGACAACCTAATTAAAACAAAAAATCTACTAAAAACTAATGTTTTGTAGTGCAGCATTAGAAATAGAAATATAATGTGTATAAAGCAAATTACTGTGATAATGGTTAAAAACTTTTTTGCGATAAAGAGACAAAGAAAAGAAAAAATACTCTTAAATTATTTGGCAAACATTTACATTGATGAGCTACTGTAATCAGGAATGGCTTCTGGAAAATAAACTATTAATTAAGGGGTTGAATAATTGACAATTCTTAGTCGAGTGCAAGAAATTGAACATCTGTACGAGAAATTGTGAATAATCCTTCTTGATAATATTTCAGAAATAAAAAAAATATCTTATACTTACACAGTGAGCAAAAGAACGTTTCAAAAACCTGTTGACATACGGCGACATGTGGTTATAACGTCCATTTTCTTATTGGTCATGAACAGGATTTAGAGATCTAATGTTAAACACAAATCTTACAACTTTATCAGCCAGAAGTTATATTTGTATTATATTACTAGCCGTCGAACAAGGATATACCTCCATACAATAGGATATCTGAGACATCATCAATGCAAGGGCTACTTTATATCGTATATGTTGTGGAAGGTACATATTTAGACAATATAATCTTCGAAGTGTAAAACACATATATAGATTGAAAATATGGTATGAATAATTAAGCCTCTATCCATAGTTACACCTAAAATTTTTAGCTTATCTACAAATTCCAGATCAATTTGTCCTAGGTAAATTTTCAAATCGCTAAAAATTTTTGGAACCAAGGCCCAAAATTTTAGATTTTGAGATATTTAAGAGCAAATAGTTCGACCTCATCCAGGATTCAACTTTCTGTAACGTGTCATTAATTATTGCTTAAAGCGAATCCGTTGATACAGTGCCATAAAAAAGTATTTGAATGTCATCTGCAAAGGCATAAACTGAGCATATTATTGACTCAACCTCTCTGAAAAAAAAGTGTAGAACGCGTCGACATTGGCATACAGCATAAGGTAAAAAGTTGCGAAGAAGTTCCCATCGATTTCTAAATTTTCGTTTCCTAAAAATTTCTGTTAATAATACCTTTTTTAAGTGTAATAGTGAGCCACATAAATAAATAATTATACTTTTATTTGCTTAGAACAAAATCTGCAAGTTTTGTGTTAATATAAATTTGTATTTGAAACTATTTAACTCTGCTTGAGATGTGAGTTTGATGCAACACTTTTTTTTACATATCAAGATACAGATACAGATTATAAAAAAAAAATTGGTCAACAACTATTTTGTTTGATGTCACATTACTTATTCTGATTTCTATAATTCTGTCAACAAACTAAATGAACAACACTCGGTTTACTACTATACACTACATACGAGTTCTCTGTTTTGGCAAAACGCTCCTAACTCGATTTATTTTTATAGGTAAGTAAAAAGTCTGGTTCTGGCCGTTTGTTTGGGTTGTTACTTTTTATTAATATCTTTGTTCTGATAATCGCAAGTCACTTAAAACTCTCGATGCGAGTCGAAATCGCATGAAATCGCGACAATATATAAAAGAATAGTGCTAATCGTGTGACCCTTGTAATAAAATAAGTAAAAAAATTACAAATGATTTTGTTCTTATATTGATTGTGTTTTCCATTTTAAAAATCAAAGATCTATAAAATCGGTAGTTTATTTCAGCGTAATTGGATTATAATCTAAAAACCGATTAAAAGTTTTAATATTTCTCAATTTATTAGTCAACATTTTTTGTATCGAAAACTACATAATAATAGTTGATTCTACGTAATATATTATGAATAAGGAATAAAGATTTCTTAACGGTTTTGTTCCATTTTTTTTTGTCTTCTTGTTTCACTTATTTCAGAGTGTAAATGACAATTAAGTTTTAAACCATTTCTGAGTAGGTCAGCAAGCATAAAAAATTTAACTCGATTTGAGGTAATTTATTGATATTTTAATTTTTTGTTTGCGCAATTTTAGCCGCAGTTTATGTTATTTTAATGTACTTGCACAGATGGGTTTTTATATAAGATATGTTACTTGCTACACATTAAATCACAGAGCATAATTGAGGAAACGGGATTTATCTGTGTTCACAAAAACATTAATGTTAATTAGTTTGGTGGTAGGAATATTAATTATCTAAATGACACATGTACTGGCACATTAAAATTTATGCACATTTGTCAGAGTTAGACGTGACGAATTTACACGTTTAAAGTTGGTTTCATAGTTTTTGCATTAATATCTTTATAAATGCATTTATAGAAATAAATTTAAAATTAAAAACTACTACTTAATCTTTCACATTGTTTAAAGACGTTAGAGCATCAAATGTGTGGTTTTCATAGTGGCACATAGATATATTTATGTAAATGGATAAGTTTAGTAATAACAAGAGTGCTATATTCTGCTAAGCTGAATTTTATATACCCTTTGCTCTACATGTATAACTACATGTACTATAGTGCGCATTTCCCTTTGTGTAGCTTAACTAAAAAATCAGTATAAAAAGTTCTTTTCTCCTACAAAGTTTTTTAAAGTTTTTTTTAGGGTTGCTGTTCCCACTTAGCAAATGAAAAGATTGTAGCACAGAGTTAGTATTTGCTCATAAATTTTGCTCATTTTCACTTATTGCACATGAGTGAGAATCTGCTTTGCTTTTTTTTCCTCATCGCACATGTGCGAGTATGTGTGCTTTTTTCTTTTTCATCAAATGATAAATTTTTTGTTTTGCTCATTTATTGTGCTCATAGATGAAAAATGAGAATATTTTATTTTGCTCATCCTCGTGTGTGATATATGTGCACATTTTTTTGCTCATGGATGAGAAATGTGAAAGTATTATTTTTGTCATCCTCATATATGAAATATGTGGATATTTTATTTTGCTCATCCTCAAGTATAGGAAACGGCATTTTGGCAGAAACATAATGAAAACAAGTAGGTATTTAGAAAATATATGAAAATTTCTTAGAAAATTAAATGTTTTATTTAATTGTATGTTGGATTTTACGTAAATACGTATTTATTTGTTTGTTAAGTTATTAATATTTTCTATGGCATTACTTCAGTAAATGAAATATATATATATAACTAGTATTATCTGTAGTTGCCCTTTTATTAACGCGTAAATTATTTTAAATTTACAGACGAAAATTATATACAAATTTAATATCTAGTTTCAATGATTTACACACGCATATTAAAGTTAAAACAGAAGAAATAACAGTATTTGATACTTATGGTTATCAGTACGTGTAAAGTAATCCAAAATCCCCTGTGTGTTTATTCAATTATTAAACACTCTTTTATAAGACGATTAAAATCGAGTTAAATAATAATCTAATTAATTTTTAGCTAACAAAGGAGCAAGTTAAAATATTTAAAATAAAGTGAACTTCATAATAAACAGTAAACTGTTTGTCAATAAAAAAACATAATCTGGAGGGAACATATTGTAGTCGAGACATATTGTTGTAAATAATCGTTGCAAATTTATTAATATCTTTTGTCAAAGTCAGCTAAATTCAGAATTAAATTAAAAAAGGTGATGTTTAAGTTAACCAAATTTTCTGGTTAGTATAAAGTGTATTTTTCCATTAAGCTACTTAGGCCTATAGATTTTTAAAGTAATTAAAACAATTTAATTGCGTTTTTACCCGAAGTTTCGTCGATTATGTGTCGACTTTCTCAAGGGTATTTTGTAATTTTAAAACGTTATTAAATTAAGTTACATTGAACATGAAAAACCAAAACATATACACAATTTTACAACAGACTTTATTTTTAAAAAATAATAAGAACATCTTAGATTAATAATAAAACATTAGCCATACAGATACAAATGTGAAAGCACCCAACTTTACTGGTATAATAGTATTAGAACAGTTGTCGGTACATTTTATTTTTGTATATGAAAAATTTGTTACACTGTTTACAGAACTCTACAACAAATGTTTAAAAACACAAGTTTTTAAATTTTAGTTTTAAGAAAGTTTAGAAATGATACGAGATAAAGTCGTGGGCACTGCTAGTTCTCAAATAAAATACATATCAATTATTAAAAACTACTTGTTCACTGTTATTAAAAACTACTTGTTAGATATATAAACAGTAGTGAATTGGCCATGTGAATATTCTTTCTTCACAGTATTTCACTTTCATCCTTGCACTTTTCCGCTGAATAAGTTCAACCTCAATTGAGGTTAATATGTTTTCTTAGTTATTATTAGAAAGTTTTCGCACTACCACCCTGTTTATACATATTCGTCTCTGCTTTTTTTTTGCTACAAACCAACAACGTTTCTAGCATTTCCGTAAACTTAGGTGCTTCACTGTAAAAAAATATAGTGAGGGGCTTATAGACAATAGGTGTAGGAACTTTATTTTTCTTTTCTTTTTTTTCAGTACAAAAAAATTACAGGGAGGATGAAAAGAATTTAGAAAATAAACGTAAAAGATAAAACTGTGGATAGCTTGCTTTAGTTTTATACTTTTCTTGCTGCTCCAGTCAGTCTCAAGTTTGCGCTGTGTTGAAAAATATATGTGCCAAAAAGAAGTAGAAGCTTTTTAGCATTTGCTTTTTTCATTATATATATAAGAAATCGATATAATACTATTGCTGACATCAGCAGTGGAGAAAGTTATCCGTTATAAAAAAATCGATAATTATGACGTTTCATTGCAAGAAAGTCAAAATTACCAATTCGTGTTTCCCAAACTTTCTTTAGAACACTTTAGTTTTCGAATAAATAAAATTATCACGCCAAAAAATACACATATTTTTTAAATTGCAGTTTATTGAAGTAAGTGCTATTACCATAATACTTCTCAAACACACACATACCTAAACTTTTTTATACAGACATGCAAATATATATGTGAGCTTTTTTGAGAAAGATGTTTTTGTGCAATGAGCGAAAAATTTATTTTATCGTAACTCAAGCTAGAATAGCAACCTCTCACCGCAAATCTCTATCAGCAACAAAATATTTGTGGTTTTTTGGTTTCTCATTTAATATAATAGCTGAGATGTTTAGACTTTCCCATTTACGTTAGTAAAGATTTTATTAAGTCTTTGCAAAATAAAAAGTTTGTTCCGAAAGAAAAAAGTGGTATATGTATCTTTTATATGAAATTATAATTTTTAAAACAAAAGCTTTTCTGATAAATTATATTCCAAATCAAATTTACAAGGACTGTTCTGTAAATTCTTTTTGTCAAAGTGATTTAAACCAGGCAGAAGGTGTTCTGCATACAAAAAATCACGTGATTTTATTAAAAAGGTTAACTAAATAACTGTTGATTTTAAATCACTTGCTGTAAAAAAATGAGTTTTATACACAGAAAAACGAAATTATTGATAAATTTCCGAAGATATAAAAAAACTGTTTGCCTATTTACCAATGCTTGCAATGCTGGTTTGTTTTTTGAAGATAATTCTATTTTTTTTTTAAATTGATACAGTCTTTAAACGTCATGTAAAATTTATCTAGTTTATGCTTGTGTTCCTAATTTTTGATAAAATTTAATGCTGTGTTCATACCTTTCGGAAGGACCGTCAGAACTATTATCGGTGTGATAGTATCATTAACATTATTTACTGTCGGCAAAAATCCAATAAACATAATAAAAAGTTTTATCATTGCTTTAAAAAAATAATAAAAGTCTGTAGTTGAGTTAGTTGTAAGCAAATTTAGAAGAAAAAAATAAGTGCAAAATGTATGCAGATTTTACCATTAAAACAGTGGCATCGACTTTAGTTTTTTGTATAAATATTAATTTTCTTATTTTGCGAATTTGTATTTTACACCAAATTTTAATTAATTAATTTCTAAAAGTATACAAACAAAACACAAGCCTAAAAAACAGGTGTTTTCAAATATTTAAAACCACGCTGAAAAACGAAAAATCTCGTTGTTTGCAGAACAGCACCAAATCGTTGTTGTGATTTTAAAAGCTCAAAGTTTATGACCTAAAATCATGCTAAATTCCTTCAAAAAATTTTTTTAATTGCAAGTAATTATTTTTTTTGTTTTTCAAATGTTGGTGCTCTCTTGATAGCCTATTTATCTCTTAAAAGCCTATTTATCTCTGTATTGTTCCTTTGCGGCCTTTTGTTCAAATTTTTAGCGGTCTCGTTTTTTCTAAATATATTCTAAGTCAGACTTAGAAAACCATCTACGTCACAAAACTCAGGGACTCAGTTTTTTTTACATTACACCCACGTGCATCAAAATATTAGCTTTTCCTTTTTAGAGATAAATAAGGGGTTGACAAGTTTTATCCCTGTAACAATGTTAAATGATTTAATTTCGTATGTAAGATATTTAATTTTAGTTTTGATAATGTCTCATTTCCAGACTTAACTAGAAGGTGAGTTCAAAAACGTCATTTGCAAAGCAACTTAACAAACGCAACCACTCCCAAACGCAACCTTGCAATGTTATTCATTCCAAAATATATAATTAATGTTATCGATGTGTAAATAAAAGCAAACTACGCATCGCTTTTTTATTAACACACCGCACAGTTACTGAAAATCGTTTTCCATTGGCTAAATTCTGCAACTTTTGAACCGATCACAATATTGAATGATTTTTTTTTTAATAGATAGATATTAAGTTCAGATTGACTCAGTTTTAATTACATTAAAATTAATTGGGGAGTTTTTAAGGACTTGTCGGTCAAAGTTTAACTTTTGTTGTTTTTTAACTTTTGGAGTAATATATGGGTTTATCTTTTTATTTTTAATGTGCTGCTTCTGTATTACAGGCGATCAACTCGTCTGAAAATTTGTATGAAAAGCACTCAGTTTTTTGATCTATTTTCATATAAATTTTCTAGACGATTTGATCGCCAGTAATACAAAAACAGCACATAAATTTAACATTTGGAACGTAATAAAAATTCAATGATCACAAAAATTAATTATAATTAAATTTTTGTGATAATGGAATTTTTTTAAGGTTACACTCAAAAAAATTTTTACACTCCAAAAAATGTTTAAACTCAAAAAAATTGTGAAATTACTGGAGATTTTGCTGTTACTACAGAAAAATTAATTATTTTTTGTTGTCAAATTTAATAATTTTAAAAATAAAAACTGCATTGGAATTTAATAGCATTTGTAACAATTATTATTTTTTACTAATACTATGTTTTTCGTACTAAATAACAATTAATGGCAATTATAATTATTAATTATTTGACACAAATATTGATTGCAAATATTCTATATTTTGTTCAGTGCTATTTTTGCTCTTTAGTTGTTTTTTGGCTTCTTCATCTTAATTCCGATTTTCCATTTTCCATTGATATTGAATATTGGAGATGAACGGATCTGACGTTGCCAATAATATATTAAATAGATCTTCACTTGTGGGATTTTATGAAATTTTTCTAGCATTGTGCTTTCTATGAAATCTGTAATCCTTGTTCCTTTTATCCTGAGCCTCCTCTCATAGATCTTCAAGTGGGACCAAATGTCATTTAATTATATCTTCTCCATGATAAAGGTTTTTGTAAACTGTTGCAGACATATTTTTCCATGGGCAGTTGGTTTATATATATTTTTGCAGTTTCCTTAGCATAATCTCTAAATTTTCTACCGGCAATTTCTTCATTGCACGCAAGTACATCTAGGATTGTTTTACATCCGAAAATAAGGTTTAAATCCGCTACTGTTATTTCAGATGCTGTTTGTGGATCTGAAAAGAATCTTCAAGCGGTTTTGCCATAATTTGTATTGCCTGACCCTTGTTTTGGCTGATCTATAATCTTTTTTGAACTTCTTTACTCTTTGTTGCTTTCATTGTTTCTTATGGATCCTGAAGACCCGAAATCTAAATCATAACTGATTTTTAGTATATGTTCCATAAGTCGTAGTGGTGATAATCCAAATTCATATGCATCGGTATTATCTAATGATTTTGTCGGAACTCGGTTTAATTGGGTTGATGCTGCTTGACATATAATGCAATTGGATGCAGCCTTCGTATTAGTCAAAGCCTGACCTACTTTTCCATCTATCATTGTAGGGACTAATTGGTAGGTTACTCCAATTTGCTGCCCAGTTAATGCAATTGCAATGGCTGTAGTGTTGCAATTTGGTCCTTAATATCACTAATTTCTTTGCCAATGGCATTACAAGCTTTTTTTAATTCAAATTTGATTAGCCTGCAGTATTTCATGGAAGATGGTGTCTCATTTTTCAAAATATACTAAAAACTACTTTTTTATATTTATTGTTTATGTTCAAACATGTTTTGTTACAAGTGACGTTTGAAACCATTATAAAGCTTTTATTTTATTTTTTATAAGTTTCTTTAACGAAAATCTATCTTTTGGTTCATCCTATTGATAATCCCTATTGTATTCTTGAATCCTTTGAATGTCAACGCACGTATTATATTACAATATTGCAACTGAGAATATCAACGAGTATTTGCATAGAATATTCTAGGAATTTAACGTTTAATTGTTGTTTGATGTTTTACTGCAGCGCTCAGCGGTTATGCTTTTATTGTATTAATAACGTAACTTAAACCTCAAAAAATTATATTCACTTCATTAAAAATAATTTTTCTCTTTTATTCCATTTCCTGTCATATTTTTTCCTCAACATGCTGCGTTTTTATTACATTATTGAAAAAGTTTATTCAATGTAATTCTATTACAATTCAACGGAGTTGAAAGTTTATATTGTAGTAGTAGTAGTAGTAAAATAAAATAAAATGGATTAAGTTGTCGTTTAAAAAAGATTTTTTGTCTGAAAAAAAAAAGAAATGTTTTGTTAATACCGTAAGCATGAAGCCTTTTACGATCGCAAGTATGAATATATGTATATCCGTTTGGTTTTTTTCATTATTATTAAATATTATTAACATATTTGATGTAGATGAAAAAATTCTAAATAAAATTTTATGAATTTTTTGTTTATTGTGCCATTTTTAACACATACACATATTTTTAAATCTGTCGCTTAATAATTCTAAGGGTCAGGTTAAATTAGTCAAATAATTGACCAAGAAGACGTAACCACCAAATTATTGAAAAAGTTATAGTCTTCTCGAAGACCTATTGGAAATAAAGAAGGTATAGTATTATATTTATTATATTATAAATTTTTATTTTTAATGATAAAAATGAATAAAAACTTGTAAAAAAGTGGTAATGCTTCTTCTGTCAAATATTTGACTAATTTGACCCCATCTTTAGTCCTTTTTGCCAGAAGTTAATTAAAAAAGGAAAAACACAGCATTTTTTTAATTTTAACCAATACTTTGTCTTACTAAAACTTTGTTCATCTTATCTTCCTTATTTTATTATATTTAATAACTAAATTTATTAATTAATTTCTGCATAATAAAACTAAATGTTTAATATTTTATCCAACACCGCTTACATTGGCTTTTCACTTACTAGTTTTAACCATTCCTGTAAATAGAAAGCCTATAGCCAAAATTTTTATATTTAAGTAACGTAATGGTTTAATGTAAAAAACTGTAATTGTCTCAGGTATGTTTAACAGAGTGCAACTATCAAAAATGTGAAAAACATCTTTGTTCGCGTTAAGGTGGTTTGATGCTATAAGTGGTGTTTGATGTTTTATATACAAATTTGGTGTTTTTATATAAATACCTTAATCAACAATGATAATGTAATCGTTATCTTATTCTCCTTGCTAGAATTAGTTAGTAAAATACGAAATGATACAAATACAAATGATGACAGATATAGCGATTCAGAAAATATTGGGATACATTCTGAAAGAGTCTAGTTATTCGTATATTTTTAACAATTAAAACTTTATATGAGATTTTAAAAACTGTTAACAAACAACTTCGCAAAATATCTGAGGTTATCAAAAGAAGATAAGCAAGTTCAATGAAAGGCTCCTTGTTCTAGAGGTTAATATTCTTTGGCCTACACAGAAAGGAGAAAAAATTTATTAATATTGGTGTTACAGGTATTTGCCGTATATATTTATATTTGAGCGATAACTTAATCTACTTTAGGAGGTCAAAAACAATATAAATAGAGGCCCGTCAGGAACTAGTAGTTTTCCCTAGGCATAAGTCTAGATTGTTTGTTTTGTTATGAATGTCATTTTCAAATTAAATTCATTTTTTTTTAAAACACAAAACATTTCATACAAGGCGAATTGATAACCAGGTGGTATCATCAGCATGAAGTACTGTTCGAATGAACGTCAAAGTTTGTTTTGGTTTTTATTATTTCGCTTCTGTTTTTGTCTTGCTTTTTGTGCATATATTTATGTAAATATAATAAAAAGTCAGTTTCATTTTGCAGAAGAAAAATGTTTTAAAACATTTTTAAGCTTAAATAAAATTAAAGTGAATAAGTTAAACTGAAGAAAAAGTGTACGTTTTTTGTAACTGGTAGGATTAAATATTCCTGTAAGTTCTTATTATATTAATTTTTATGAGGAACATTTTTTTTTAAATAGAAGTAGCACTTCAGGCAATATTACCTATTTAGTTATTATTGTAACCGTGCTGCATTCTTTAGGAAAGGGATAGATAAGAGATAAGAAAGGAGAAAGATAGGGTTTATTAGTTATTTTACTTCGCCGGCGAATATGCTATGAAGAAGTACCGACGAAGGAGGCTGCATGGTTTAATGTTAATTCTGAATATGTATTTATACCATTAAACAAAAAAAAAAAAAACATTATTATTTTTTGATTGCCGCAGAGGTTGAACCCTGGCCAACAAGGTTTGTAGTCAACATGTTTACCACCTTATTTTGAGTAATTAGAAAAAATAAAATTTATTCGTGTATGTAGGTAATTGAACTTATATTAAAAAAATAAAGGTAATATATTTATTAATAATGAGAGTTTGCTGCCTTTGAAAGAAAAAAAAAACATTCCTGGAAATGGAAGTTTTTTTTTCGTTCCTAAGGATAAACGAAAAGAGTAAAGTGGAGTTAAATTTGCCAAACTTAACTGCCAGCAACATTTGTTGCCTTGTGCAGAACCTATTACATGTGGCCATATTTATAATCAAAGCAAATTACATCTACCAAAGTAATAAACTTTGTAATTTTTATTTGTAATTTTTTTATTCGCATTACCATTAATAGTAACAAACCAATGCAACGACAATGCACTAGAAGATAATGTGCAGCCGTTGACGTGGAAATCGGGTAACGTAACACAGGAAAAATCTTCTCTGGTAGAAGAACAGTGGGTGCTTTGGAAGGATCAAAAATCGCAGACACAGTAAGAGCTTATTAAAAATTAGTTTTTACCGCAACCACAAGATATAAATAAAAACATATATTAAAAAAAATATTCTTGTAGACCAGTTATTTTTGCAGCCGAGATGCAAGAATATACACAAATTATTAAAAGAATTACAAAATGAGAACAAAGAGTTGAAACGCCACCTTACGGATGCAAATTGCATAGTAAACGCGGTGAGCAAAATATTTACAGAAGGTCAAAAGAAAATACTAAAAACACCTGGAAGATTTTAATGGGAATAGGGTGACATTTCAAGTGCAATATGTTTGCACGCTGCTGTGCCAATGCCCTACCGACATATGCACCAAGAAGGTTTTCCGCTGCCTCATCCATCAACTCTGCAGCGATGGTGTCGAAGAATTTATTTGAGCCAAGGACTGTTAACAAAATCAATTGAATTCATAAAGCAAGTAATGATATTGTCAGAAAACCGGCAAACCATGTGCAAGTAGTTATGGCTCGTGGGCTAAAATAGACGTGGAAACAACCCGTTTTTTACGACTTTGACTGTAAAATAACGAAAGAGCTACTACTTCGTATTATTTCTGAGTTGAGCAATGCATGTTTTCTGGTTCTATCAGTAGTTTTTGATATGAGACCCACAAATCGTAAGTTGTGGAGAGAGTTAGGCATTTCGCCAGGTAAGTATTATGTGCACACACACGCCACGACATACACACAGAATTTACTACACATAACACCGAGATTTTTCATTCATCATGCCATCGCATTAGTAAATATTCATTGGCAGTTCCCCCTAAGATTTCAAAGTTGATGTTTTCGACAGTTTAAAATAACCGGTAATTAGAGTTAATTACTTACATATATATCTTTAACTCGGAATTATATACATATTTAACATTACTAAAAATGTTGTTCTATTTAGATTCTTTTAAAATAATCACAAGCAGGTTAAATTATAACACCACATAGCTAATGGACAATAATTATATTACATAGGTTGATCAGGTTTTACAAGGCTCACTTAAAAAACTATCCACTTTGATTCTTTCCAAGATTAAAACTTTTGGAAAGTATTTTTTATAAGGTAAATGGTTTAAATATATCGCACGTCCGCAAACTACGCCAGAATCTGATGGAGAAAAGCAAGTACGTTGATTTGCCTGTGAAACAAATGGTTTAAACTAAACAAATGGTTTAAAGTTCAAAAAACAAAGCAGCGATTAGTAGGGTTCAAAAAGATGCTTAAAATCAAATTATAGACCCTTGTAGCAGCAAAGATATAGCAACAGCACAACAATTACTGGTCAATAAGCTTTAATATATTTCAGCTAATTATCGACTCTTGTCAAAAATTTACCTAAAGATTAAAAAAGATTATCACTAACTGTACTAATAGCATCTTTTTGATTAACTTTATTGGCCGTTTTTAATAAAACTTTTCTCTTTTAGGTCTGTTTTAAAAATTTTCAACCCACTTAACAACGACGTCGACGACAACAATCAATTTAATAAAAAATTTTAATGCGCTATAAGACAAATGGCGGTTGCCCCTATTATACCTTTAACGAGCTAGTCGAGGATGCTGACATTATTTTAATGCCATACAATTAGTTCTACGGTTTCTCTGCACGTAAAGCTAGTAAAAAAAAAAACAATCAAACGCTATTTGTATTTTGGATGAAGCAAAATTCGGCTTATGTATGTACACATTAAGTCTTCCGATATTAAGTACAACATCATCATACATTTTGTTGTTCAACTTATTAGTTAAAAGTTCACCATATGCAACAAGGATAGCGCTGGATACAATTATCCCCGAATACTTAACAAATCTGCAATTGTTCATAATTGTAAAATTTTTAGTCTTAATTTTGCATTAAAAAACAAAAAATTCATATGCGTACAATAACTATCAAAAATATTGCCAAAAAATGTTTTTCTTTATATGTATATATAAATATTCAATGTTTCCATGCATTTTGTTTTGTTACAAATATTTTTTACATTCCCTTTTAGTAGTTTTTGACGTTTTGCTTTATATTTTTCAGAGCAAATTAAAATTTTGTTCGCCCTAACAACTAGTTTTTGAAAAAGGTACATTTTTTTTACTAGGTAGTGTCGTCCGCCCAGCTGGTTTGTAATTGGACATGTCAAAAATTGTTTATATTTTCCTACTTTTGTTTACGAATTTCAAAAAACACTAACAACAAGTATATGTAGAACAAAGAGAGCGTTTGTTTTTAGACCAATTTTCTTTTATTTTCTGTTTCTATTTTTGACATATCCACTCACAAAGCAACAATAAAATGCCATGTTGTTTTTACAAATGTTGTATTTGTTGTAGAACCGCTTTTACCTAGTAAAATAAATGTACCTTGTTTTTGAAAGTTTTTTTTTATTTGTTATGTATGAAGCTACACTCTAGTTGAAATGAATAGAACCGATTAAATTTTTGTTTTAGTAGGACATATCTCCCTCTAGAGAGCTAAATTCTACTTCCATCGGAAATGGAATTTTTTTAAGATTCCAAAAATAACAACGAAAAGATCAGAGTTAAAGGCAAAAGTTTTTAAATTTATTTTTTATTTTTACAAGTATTTGCATTTAATTTAGTTTAATGACTATGAATATTAGTAGAAAATAAACTGTCTTCTACAAAACAAGGTGTTTCTATGTAAAAATAAATTTACTTGTATCTTTGAGTTGTTATTATCATTTGATCCTAAGTATATGTATGTTTGTATATACAAATACAAAAAAAAATTTTTTGAATATTTTTTGGCTAAAATGTAATTTTTTCTTCCATGATTAAGCTTATTCCACAACTTTTTGTAATGTTGTTTCTTTACTGAAACGCTATTTATTATTTAAAAGGAAAAAAATATATTTTAAAAAGCATTTATTTTTGTTATGTTAAAATTAAGTGCCTGGTTTTTTATATATTGTTATTCTTGTTTTGAATTTTTTGACTGTTTGCTTTGCAAGGCGCATTTATAACAGGTGGCCTTAACAGTCAAAAATTATATTCTCCTATTGTACTTCTTTCTTTTTGACAGCCGAAAACGGTTTTTACAAAAACAAATTATACATATTTCTTTCGCAGTGTTGTATTCATTTTCGCCGTGAGTATACCTGTTATTAATTCGCCTTGTTTGCTTTGTATATTTTCAAAACAAATAAAAATTTTATTCGCTTCAACCGCTTGTTTTTGACAAGGTCTCGTGCTTTGTTGTATCAATTCGCCGATGATTACCCCTTATAGATTCGTCTTGGCGAATGCTTTGGTTTGGTTGGTATACGTAGATATTGTGCTGTCATCATTTTGAAATCCAAGTTGTTAACAAAAGAGAAAATAATTTTAAAATACAATGGTTTCGCTTAGATTTACATATTTTTTATTCTCACCTTAATGAAACTGTTACCATTTTATATTGAAGTAATTCAACTAAAACTCTAAAACGCGAGATTTCTTTATTAATTTTATTACCAATGACTTTCAAACAAGCAGTTTATATAAATTATATTTTTCGTAATTGGACCATGATATGGTTTCGCATACACAAAATTATCGACTGTACTGTACTAATTAGTTTTTTTTATGTTTTTGGTTAACCAACAATCAAACTAACATAAAATAAAATTTTATATACAACTTATGTGCATAAATCAACATAACCAAATAGCATAAAAAGTGATGAATAGCTAAAAAGAAAGACCTAAATTACCTCTTAGTAAATTTTACAATCGTTCTAAAGACCTTGGAAAAAAATTCTCCTTATTCTTCAGGTCATTGATATATTATTAGACATTTATATAACAATAATTTGCGAGATATATAAATTTAAAATAATAAAGAGAAATCATCAAGAAAACACTTTAAAATTTGCAAAGTTCTTTTTATCCAAATGATTTTTTTTTTATTTCGGACTGTCATTTAATTTTGAAAACTTAATATAGGCATTTTTTTAACTTGTTCTATTTAACTGTATAAGGCAACGTTTTTCAATTCTTTAAAGACTTTGTGCTAGAGAGAAAACTATTAAACTCTGTGTTGCCTTTTGTCAGACATATTTGTAAATTATTAATAGATATACAAGATAGATGGAGAAAACTGCACATTTCATTCTTTGTATGTAATGCAATATCAAGTATTTCCTTTGGGTATAATCGCACAACATTACAACATTTCGTAGGAAACAGAGCTTCGTTTATAAAATACAGAAAAACTAATTATTTTGCTGTATTTGGAGTATATTTCACCTTAATGTTAAGACAATACAGTAAGATAAATAAAACGGCCTCGAAGTAAAAGTTCAAAATTAGGAGCAAAATTAGGACAAATGTTGATCCTATATTTTATGTTCTATTTAGTGGTTGTTAAAAATTCAAAGCATCTAGCCACTACTGTTTACATAATAATATGTTATGCATAAAATAAAGGTTCTCTTCTAAGGAAATATCATTCCATTAATAATTTTATTTTTTGTAGTGGTCGTTGTGATAAGTTCTAAATGAACCTGTTTAAAACCGCTTTAAAGCTTATTCTAATTATGGTATTATCGCGGCTCCGTAACCATACCTTTTAATTTTTAATATTATTTCATATGGCTCATCAGTATAAAAATTGTTTTAGTTTTTATTCTCTTTTTGTTTTGTTAATTCAATGCAGTTCTCGTTTAATAAATTTGGCTTTTGATTAAAGACTCTTTGGTTTTCTATACAAAATCTGGATAGATTTCACTGATGAGCTATATGAGCAGTAGCGAAATGGCAATATAGATATGCTTTCCCGCAGTAATAAATTTCAGTTTGTATATTTAAATAATAAGTATTTTATGACAATATAATGAAATATTTATACTTGAAGGAATCAGGCACGAAAAAAGATAATTTACTGTTAATAAACAAAATCATTAGATTTGTATATCAACCCAGATATCGTGATCATATATCAATGTATCTTGCTAAATTTCTAAAGTGCTCGTTTCTTCACTCCCTAACTTTAAAGCTCCTTTTTTGCTTTTACAAAATTATGAAAAAATCATCATTCATTATTTATAAAAAAATCATTCGTCAAGAAATCTACTAATATTCATACTTTCTTTCTGAAATATCATTTATTGTTCAAACAGCCGTTCATGGTATTGATTAACATCTTTATTAAGAGTATTTAATTTATCTATTGCAGCCTCCTATGAAAAGCCGCTTGAGTATTTTAATAATTCTTATATAATGCTCCCAACGTATTACGTCGTTTAGATTGGAGTTAAGTTCTTTAAACTGTTTTTGTTGTTGTAATTGTAAATTAATACCGTAAATGAAAAACAATATATTAAGTTTAACTTAGATTTATTATTCATATTATAGTTCAGAGTTCATTCCTTCTTATATTTGCATTAGATGTACGCGAAAAACTTCCAGTCAATATGACAACTGAGACATCAGTAAAGTATGCGCTAGCTTATATCTTACATCATGTTATGAATCCCATGATTGCATGTATAAAAATAACAAGTGCGATTCCTGTAAAAAACGATTCCTGTGAGTACGAATCAGTGGTTGAGTAAAAAAACATAAAAAACTATTACCATCGTAGTTACGAACACTAATACACCTGCATTGCTCGGTACGTGCATTTCATTTCGAATTAATCCAAGTAAATACGGTGCTTCAAGAAAATCAATTAAATTCAAAGATGGGTATTGAACTCATCTGGGTTCAACTATTCAGTAGAATATGTTAACGGTTTAAATGCCAATAATTTGACACGCATGCCACAATTTTTGACCCTAGAAAATCCTGTGGAATTTAATTACATAAATTTTATTGAAAAAGAAAACAATCTCCACTTACATTTCAAAAATATTGGCAAATAAACAAAGCGCGACCCAATATTGAGTAAAGTCCTTGAGGTTGACAAGTTGGCTCTGACTCTGTTTGGAGCAGAATACATATTGACATTGCCGGCCCCATTAAATATTTTTACTTTTATTTTCTATTCGTATCCAAACCAATGATATCACGCCTGTTTTCACCATTAATAAATTGAAAGAGTTGTTTTGTCGTTATGGTATTCCTAACATAATTGTCACCGACAATGGAAGGCAATTCAGCTCTCAAGGCTTTAAGAAATTTTTAAACACGAACCATGTTAAGCACATTTAACAGCACATTGAATAATAACCACAGCTATGGTTAAAGTACAAACATATTATAATGTCGTCATTATATAAAAATTAATATATTATGGTTAAATAGGAACACTTTATGGTTAAATAGATTCACCATAATATAGAAAAAATATATATGTAATTAAAGTTACTTACAAAATAATAGTATTATTAAATACTCATGAGTATCATCCGGCTGAATATGAATATGATTTTTATCTATTTTTACTTTCTGATAATTTGCTGCCTTGTTATTATCCCTGAAATATGAAATAAAACTTTTTACATTCAATTACTACTTGTTTGAGGAATATTTTTGGAAATATAACTTTTAATGAAAAAATGTAAGCGTATTTTTTTCCTGTCCTTCCCTGGCAACACTTGTGTGGTTATCGGCGAATTGATACAACAAAGCAACTTTTTTGTTCGAGAACCTGCCAAAAACAAGTGGATGATCCGAATAAAATTTTAATTTGCTTAAAAAAACAAAAATAAAACATACAGAAATTACCTTTATTTTATATTGAAACAAGCACTAGGTCAGTTTTAGAATAAAAATAAAAATATTGTTTATTATTTTATATTTTTTTCTTTTCAATATTTCGCCACACCGTTGGGTGGCATCTTCAGGAAACAGGAAATAATATTATTAAACAAATTGTATGTGTTTCAAAAACAAAAACATTAGTTCAATTGAAAAAATTTGTCAAATTAACTCAAAAAAATTTTCAAAAAACAAAGACAAAAAATTCAAACATTTTAAAACATACATACTCATAAACGTTCAATACTCAAAAAACACACATTCAAATTTTAAATTTCAAAAAATAAAAAATACATAAAACATTATACAAATACAAACACATAAATTTACTTAATGAAATGTTACAAACAACTAAGTTAAGATACATTATTATGTTCACTATTTTTTATGCACTAAATGTCTGTAACACTGCGCAACATTATCAGTATCAGCCTTAAAGTTTATTCTTTTTGTTGTTGGCACTTTAATTATTTGTAACATCTCTAACATATACCGACGTTTATAATTATTTTCTATATTTAAAACTGATGCATTTTCAAAATTAGGAAGATGATTTAATCTGGCACAATGGGAAGATAATGCAGTTTTTTGTGAGTTATGAATGTCTCTATATCTCTGATCAGACTTATGTCCAGCTATTCTAGTTTTTAGTTTATTTTTAGTTGTACCTATATAAACATTATTACAATCTTCATTATCATTACCATTACAAGGTATTTTGTATACAACATTTGACATGTCCCATTTTTGTATTCTATCTTTCGTTTTACTAAATAATCTATTTAAAGTATTATAAGTTTTGTATGCCATTTTATATTTTTCAGAATCAAAAATATTTGATTTTTCTATCCTTTCTGCTATTTCTGGTACGTAAATTAAAGACTTGTAAATTTTTGTTGTTGTCACATTTCTTTTGTTACTTGCTCTTCCGTATATAAATTGTTTAAATAATCTGTTTATTACTTGCATTGGAAAATTATTATCGCTTAAAATCTTTACAACTCTATCCTTATTTCTTTTGTGAAACTCCTTATCACTTATCTTAAATATTTTTTCTATTAAATTCCTGCCCGTATTAATAATTATTCTCTTGTTATGTTTTGAATAGAAATTAATAATTCTTCCGGAAGCTGTCGGCTTTTGATACCAGTCCATTTTTAATTTATTACCTCTTTTAGTTACCAAAGTATCTAAATAATGGAGTTTAAAATCACATTCTATTTCTAATGTAAATTGTATACAAGTATTAAATTTATTAAATGTTTCCAACATTTTTTTAATTCCAGATTCAGAAATAATACAGAATAAATCATCTACATATTTAGTCATTAATCTTGGCTTGATACTAAGTTCTTCAATGCACACGTCTAATAACTTCTCCATAACAATATCCGCCACAATTGGAGATGCTGGGGATCCCATTGGAAGTCCTTTTTGTTGCAAAAATATGTTTTCCTTATATTGAAAATATCTATTATCTTCTATACAAAATTTTAAAATCCGTAAAAATAAACATTTTTTCATTCTTGTATATCCTTGTATCACGTCCCATTTTTCTTCTATTATATTTATCGCTAGGTCAACAGGTATACTCGGAAATAATGATACTACATCAAATGAAACTAATTTTTCGTCATTCTGAATATACTGGTTGTTTATCCTTTATTTAAATTCTATTGAATTCTTAACATTATATTTAGAGTTTTCCGTAATCTTTTTCAATATTATTGTAATATATTTACACAATTCATAAGATTGAGAATTAATAAAAGAACAAAAAATAGAAAAATAGAATGTGATTTTAAACTCCATTATTTAGATACTTTGGTAATTAGAAGAGGTAATAAATTAAAAATGGACTGGTATCAAAAGCCGACAGCTTCCGGAAGAATTATTAATTTCTATTCAAAACATAAAAAGAGAATAATTATTAATACGGGCAGGAATTTAATAGAAAAAGTATTTAAGATAAGTGATAAGGAGTTTCACAAAAGAAATAAGGATAGAGTTGTAAAGATTTTAAGCGATAATAATTTTCCAATGCAAGTAATAAACAGATTATTTAAACAATTTATATACGGAAGAGCAAGTAACAAAAGAAATGTGACAACAACAAAAATTTACAAGTCTTTAATTTACGTACCAGAAATAGCAGAAAGGATAGAAAAATCAAATATTTTTGATTCTGAAAAATATAAAATGGCATACAAAACTTATAATACTTTAAATAGATTATTTAGTAAAACGAAAGATAGAATACAAAAATGGGACATGTCAAATGTAGTATACAAAATACCTTGTAATGGTAATGATAATGAAGATTGTAATAATGTTTATATAGGTACAACTAAAAATAAACTAAAAACTAGAATAGCTGGACATAAGTCTGATCAGAGATATAGAGACATTCATAACTCACAAAAAACTGCATTATCTTCCCATTGTGCCAGATTAAATCATCTTCCTAATTTTGAAAATGCATCAGTTTTAAATATAGAAAATAATTATAAACGTCGGTATATGTTAGAGATGTTACAAATAATTAAAGTGCCAACAACAAAAAGAATAAACTTTAAGGCTGATACTGATCATGTTGCGCAGTGTTACAGACATTTAGTGCATAAAAAATAGTGAACATAATAATGTATCTTAACTTAGTTGTTTGTAACATTTCATTAAGTAAATTTATGTGTTTGTATTTGTATAATGTTTTATGTATTTTTTATTTTTTGAAATTTAAAATTTGAATGTGTGTTTTTTGAGTATTGAACGTTTATGAGTATGTATGTTTTAAAATGTTTGAATTTTTTGTCTTTGTTTTTTGAAAATTTTTTTGAGTTAATTTGACAAATTTTTTCAATTGAACTAATGTTTTTGTTTTTGAAACACATACAATTTGTTTAATAATATTATTTCCAGTTTCCTGAAGATGCCACCCAACGGTGTGGCGAAATATTGAAAAGAAAAAAATATAAAATAATAAACAATATTTTTATTTTTATTCTAAAACTGACCTAGTGCTTGTTTCAATATAAAATAAAGTTAAATATAAGAAAAGGTCAAAAAACATTAACATTTAATACAGAAATTACCAAATTCAAAAAATAAGAAAACAGAAAATATACTTAATAAAAATATATAAATTCTGCACCCAAAGCACTGATGGATTAACTGTTAAAAATACATTATTGCCCATTTTTCACTAATTATTTTCCCTAAAAATAGATTAAGTAATATTATTAATAAAAAATTATTAACATATTTTGTTACATTTCTGTACGTTGAACAATCTGACATTATGGTCTCGCAATTTTTTTAATGTATTCATAGTTGGAAATTATATATGTATGTTGCTTGCCTCTTTGTCTATATTGGAATTGTCATCTATGAAAAAAACTATTGCTTTTTCTTAAAACCTTTTGTTTTTTTTTTTAATTTTAGAAGCTAAAGCTTTATTCGTTTATTTTAACATTTCTTTTTTATTTTTGACACGCACTTTTTTTTAAGTATTTTTTTTTATTATATGTATGTATACAGCTTAACCGATAGCTTGCCAACAACACAAAATACGTAACTGATATAGAAGCCTTTGGCTTCGGAGCAAAACCAAAATATTTTTAAAACTAAACATTTTTTGTTTTTTTAATTATAGTTTGTTTACATACAAACAAACTGAGCATATTTTGTTTTATATTATGGTTTAAATTAATATATAATTTTTAAACAGTTATAAAACTTTGGTTATGGTAAGAATTTTAATATGGTTTAAATAAACCATGTCGCCTTTGAGTGCGTTATAACCATTTTATGATTAAATGTTAACAAAAACTTTTTTATCGTAACCAAATTATTATTTCAAACGACACAAATTTGTTAACAGCAAACATATTTTGTCACAGAGAGCAACGAATAATTGCTGCGACCATTAAATAAACATGTTTTTTTTCTTGGTGTATGTAACAACAATCTGGTAGCTTGTCTTTGTTATCATACCTCTTTTTAAACATACATAATTATGAATTTTGTAAAGATAGGTTACGAGCTATTTTTTATTCTAAAATAATTATTGAAAGAATAAAGACATTGGATTTAAATAAAAACATGTTCTTTTTAATCTTTGGTTGTGTAATATAATTTTTATTAAAAAAATTATTAATCTATCCAAAATTTCCCACAAAGGGGCTCACCCCAAAAGAAAAGTGTAAAAAATATGAACTTGTGTAAAAATGTTAAAGAAGTTTATTAACGTGCTAATTTTTTTTATCAAAAACAAGTTAAAATATTATTCAACATACTTGTAACCAGAAATCTAACATTGTGCCTACGGTCTAATAAAAACAGCGTGAAGAAAAAAGCAAGAAGTAATTACGCAGCCGCCATATACTACAGCAACCTGGAAAGCTGAATTGAACATTCATATGCTTAGATGTACAGTATGTATGCAAATATATAAATAAAGAGTGCTTTATTTTATATTTAAATACAGAAAATAGAGTGTACCAAAAGCTTGTGTTATTATAATATCAAGTGTATTTAAATTTGTACAACGTGTAATTGTTAATAGTTTCACCAAAAACTTCTGTTATTTGGAGTAATAAATTTTAAAAAGAGATATTGGTCAAAAATTTATTAAAAAAATTGTTTAATTAAATTAAACTAGCAGTAATTAATTAAGTAAAGAGTTTTTTCTTAATTTTTTAAGGGAAATGAAAATATGAACAAAATTAATTAAATTAGGTATTTTTGTATACTCAAAGTAGGATAAATTCTAATTGAATAAAAAATTTAATTCAAATCACCGAAAGATTCAAAGCAAAAACAAAGAAATTAATATTATATATTTATATAAAATCATAAAATTGTTAATTTCTTTTATCATTGATTCTATTAGCGCTAAATTTCGAAAGAAAATACCTCGCATGAATTTAATTTAAAAAAACGTGGAGAAGAGTCTGCTTACTTCCCAGAACAGTTTGTTGGCGTGAGACCGGTGTTGGACGCTTATCGAATAGTTGAGCTGGTGGAGGAATTCTGAGAAGTAGTAAACTCGGTGTCATCTGATAGTAAAAAAACTATTGATGTGAAATATTTGCATGAAGGTTTTCGTAAGGAAACATAAGCGATGATGATAATAAACCTAAAAACCTTTAATTGCACATAATAGAAATTTACATTTATCTAACAGATGATATTCCTAAAGCAGGCAGACCTCGAAGAACTTCTATAAACGAAGCTGCAGTCAAGTTGGTAAGCACTTTGACTACAAACTTGGTTAGCCAGGGTTCATCCCTTGCGGCAATCAAAAAATACAAATGTTTTTTTCGGTTTAATAGTATAAATAAAAATTTAGAATAAACATTTAAACGTACAGCCTCTTTTGTCGGTAATTCTTCATAGCGTATTCGCCGCCGAAGTAAAATAACTGAAAAATGGCCATATATGTATATCTCCTTTTACTACCTGTCTTATCTCTCATCTATCCCTTTTGTAAAGAATCCAGCACGGTTGCGATAATAACCAAGTAGGTTTTAATGCCTGAAGATCTACTTCTCTTAAAAAAAGGTATAGACAATAAGGTTAAAGAGTGGGTCAAAAAGGGTATCATTAAGCCAAGTTTTTCTGAGAGAGAGGGTGTATTAATCACAAAGGAAGAAGGTAAGAAGATGCTTTGCTGCGTCTACACACGTTTAAATGAGAAGATAGTTCGTTACAACTTTTCTTTGGCATTGGTTGACGACGTCAAGGGGCTAAGGTATTTACGACTCTACGATTTGAGAAACGTTTTTCTACACGTACCGATTGAAGAAAATTCGCTTAAGTATACCTTATTTGTTACTCAAAGCAGACAATATAAATTCCAGTGTGTACCTTTTGGAATCAGAAACTCACCTGCCATTTCTTTTCGATTTATAGCAGCTGTATTTCACAAGTTGATTGCTAAATATACAATATTCGAATATATGGATAATATAGTTATACTATCTCGTGTCATAACGGAGGGCATTGAAAATTTACGAAGAGTACCAGAAGTTGCATCGTTAAATGGATTTCAGTTGAAATAGAGTGTCAGTTTCCTTGCCACAAAATTTAATTCCTACAATATATCGTCGAAAGTTCCTCGATATCCCCATATATATTGCTTCACATGTGGGATTTAAGAAAAATTCAGCCAGCTTTTATATCTTGAGGAAAAATTTTGAGTGCAATGCCAAGTTTTTTATTGCTTTCTTTTGTTAATCAATAAATTAATTGCCAGGTGTTTTTGTTTCTGGCTTAGTTATTGTATTGTACAATGGCGTTCTTTCACCGCTCATGCAACAGTCAAGTTTTGAAAAATTATACCGTTTAAACTTAATTGAAACTTCCGTATTAGAAATTATGCATGATTTGATCGTTAATAGAGTTTGAAAATTTAATTTAGTGCAAAATATTTAAGGATAAAAATTTGAAAAAATCAAATATTTAAAAAATTGACTGTTAGATATAAAAATATATATTTTAGAAGTTGTTAAATTACATGGTAACAAAATATTTCTCAACTGAACTTCAGTTATGCTTCAAAAAATATCAATAACATTTACTGTGTTGTGAATAACACTTATCCAAAAAACATTTGCAAACTGGTGTTCATGTTGTAATAATTTTCCCGTTTTGCTTGTTTTATGCTAATTAATAACATGACATCAACCATTTTGCTGTTGCTGTTACTGTGCATATTAAGTGGAAAGTGCTGTTAAAGCTTAAACTTCACAATAGTTTGCACATTAAATGATAAGGTCATTGATTTTTTTTGTGTGTTTTGCTTATATAAAGTGCAAATAAATTTTATTTATTGCTAAAAAAAATTTACATTTTCTTGAGTTCTTCCATTTTAAAAAACAACACAACCGATGTGTGTTTTAGAACTAACTTCGTAGCAAAGTTTTGGCAGATAAACGATCAAAAATTCACAATGCTTTTTAAATTTGGCTACCAATGTCATCATATGCCTTTTAAAATAACTCTGATCAAGCATCTATTGTGTTGGTGCTCACTACCGCAATATGTTAACATGGCCTTTTATATTAAATAATTTATTCAAAACTATTTGAACAATGAAGCATTTCTTCAAATTTGCAACAGTTTTCAACTTAGCCAAATGCACTTTTAGTTTTCTGAATGCTCTTAGACTTAAAATTCTTTTTCAGATTACACCATATTTAAAATAGACGTCCGAATTTATTTTAGTAGCAGTATCTGCTTTTGAGTTCTTGCTTATGAAGTCATAAATAGAATATTTTATTAAAAAAAATATTTAGTTTGTTATAATATCAAACACTTCAACTAATAATTTTATAAATATAAAATTTAATTTAGCAATTTTAACAGAGCTTTTTCTTTTTTTATGCATTCAAACCTATTTTGAACAGTTATTCAAAATAAAGAACTAATATTTAAAAGGAAATTCATTATACCAATTCTTACATCGAGGGGAATGCAAATTGCGTGATAACTTGTAATCGTACTTTATGACGTATTCAAATCACATTTCACATTAGGTAAGATAATGGAAAGTATTTATACATTAGATTGATATTTGTTGAAAAAATATTTTATGGTCAACTTTAACAACAATGTTTATATTAACAAGGATTGTCTTTTGTGATAAAATTTTATATCAGAAATAGGATATTTTAATAAAGGTGCACTGGGGTTCACCAGGATAGAAGAAACACATTTTAAAGTAAAAAAAAACTGTAAAAATTGCAAATACAGTTAAAATATAAATAAAACAGTTTTGCAAAAAAAAAGTTGGCACTTTAAATGATAATTTAAACACAAATAATAGTATAAAATGGATTATAACAGTACTTTTTCTCTTTCCTTGTAGTCAAGTATAAAATTTTTTTAATTATTTTTTGGTTCAACAGAATAAAACAACCCTTAAATTGTCTTAAAAATCAATTGTTTATGGTTTTTGTGCTTGAAAATGTATTTTATTTTAATTATTTTCTTCAGAATTTTATTTCATAATGTGTAAATTACCGTTATTCACAATAACTTCATATATTCTAATTTTATTGATTCGTATAGAGATATTAAATGGTCAAGGCATATTTCACCCAGAGCTGTAAACGAATGATTCATTTTTGGTTTTTAACTCACCGTGAATTAAAATGTTTGAATGCATTCATCTGTTCCAAAAAATGAATTGAATTAAAATTTGAATGCATTCACAATGAATTTGAATTCTTGAATGCCATTCACTTGGCCACACAAAGTTAATGAATTTGAATTTGAATGAATTTATTATGACCAAAATTTGTGTGAATGCATTCCTTTCATCAGCCAAAAAATGAATTAGAATCTGAATGGATGTATTATGAATTTAAACCTCGTGAATGCATTTACTCGCCATCGAATTAAATGAATTAGAATTTGAATGCAATTATTGGAAGGAAAAATATATTGAAGGAATTCATTTTTTTTACAATAATTCTTTGTTGAAAATTATACAGTGTGTGTTTTACTACGTCGGCCATGACATAAGCGGCAGAAAAGTTAACGGGTGTTATATCGGGCATGATAAACGCTGTAGAAAAGTTAAAGGGTGTTACATAATTGACGTGACTTTGACGATTATAGTGTTATCTTTTGAACTATAAAAGATAAAAACTTGAAATTTACGCAGTGTGTGTTTTTACATCGGCCATGATAAACGCTATAGAAAAGTTAAAGGGTGTTACATAATTGACGTAATTTTTGCTATTATAGTGTTATCTTTTGAACTATAAAAGATAAAAACTTGGAATTTACGCAGTGTGTGTTTTTACATCGGCCATGATAAACGCTATAGAAAAGTTAAAGGGTGTTACATAATTGACGTGATTTTTACGATTATAGTGTTATCTTTTGAACTATAACAGATAAAAACGTGAAATTTACGCAGTGTGTGTAACTACTTCGGCCATGATAAACGCTATAGAAAAGTTAAAGGGTGTTACAAAATTGACGTGATTTTTACGATTATAGTGGTATCTTTTGAACTATAACAGATAAAAACTTGAAATTTACGCAGTGTGTGTAACTACATCGGCCTAATTAACGCTATAGAAAAGTTAAAGGGTGTTGCATAATTGACGTGATTTTTACGATTAGAGTGCTATCTTTTGAACTATAAAAGATAAAAACTTGAAATTTACGCAGTGTGTGTAACTACATCGGCCGTGATAAACGCCGTAGAAAAGTTAAAGGGTGTTGCAAAATTGATAAAACGCAGTGTGTTACTACGACGACTATGATAAGCGTTGTAGAAAAGTTCGTGTTATTAATTATTTACCAAAAAAAAACAAAAATATTTCCGTTTACATTTTTTAAGAAAAAAAACTTTGAAACAGTTTCCACGAAAAATCTCATTATAAGTGTAATAAAGAAAGTACCTACCCCTTAATTTAGAGCTAGCAACAAAAAAATGGGTCATTGAATGGTCTGTTTGTTGGCCACGTGCTACATTGTGAAGATGGCAGGTAACAAAAATTTAAATAATCTTGTTCAATTAGATTGTATTAACTACCATATGATAAAAATTCAAATGAAATTTTAGAACTAAATTCTTTACACTGGCAAACAAATTAGAATTATTATACCGACCTTAAATACTAGACAGATTTTATTGTCATTCTCTATTTCACTCACATTTACATTTGTCATGGAAACTGTAACAAAGTTAATTTCTTAAAAATTGTAAACGGCTTGCGAAGGAATTAAATGTTTTTGGTTTTTTTGGTAAATAATTAATAACACGAATTTTTCTACAACGTTTATCATAGTCGTCGTAGTAACACACTGCGTTTTATAAATTTGGCAACACTCTTTAACTTTTCTATGGCGTTTATCATGGCCGATGTAAAAACACACACTGCGTAAATTTCAAGTTTTTATCTTTTATAGTTCAAAAGATAACACTATATTCGTAAAAATTACGTCAATTATGTAACACCCTGTAACTTTTCTATAGCGTTTATCATGGCCAATGTAAAAACACACACTGCGTAAATTTCAAGTTTTTATCTTTTATAGTTAAAAATCGTGAAAATTACGTCATATATGTAACACCCTTTAACTTTTCTATAGCGTTAATCATGGCCGATGTAGTTACACACACTGCGTAAATTTCATGTTTTTATCTGTTATAGTTCAAAAGATACCACTATAATCGTAAAAATCACGTCAATTTTGTAACACCCTTTAACTTTTCTATAGCGTTTATCATGGCCGATGTAAAAACACACACTGCGTAAATTTCAAGTTTTTATCTTTTATAGTTCAAAAGATAACACTATAATCGTAAAAATTACGTCAATTATGTAACACCCTTTAACTTTTCTATAGCGTTTATCATGGCCAATGTAAAAACACACACTGCGTAAATTTCAAGTTTTTATCTTTTATAGTTCAAAATCGTAAAAATTACAACATATATGTAACACCCTTTAACTTTTCTATAGCGTTAATCATGGCCGATGTAGTTACACACACTGCGTAAATTTCATGTTTTTATCTGTTATAGTTCAGAAGATACCACTATAATCGTAAAAATCACGTCAATTTTGTAACACCCTTTAACTTTTCTATAGTGTTAATCATGGCCGATGTAGTTACACACACTGCGTAAATTTCAAGTTTTTATCTGTTTTAGTTCAAAAGATACCACTATAATCGTAAAAATCACGACAATTTTGTAACACCCTTTAACTTTTCTAAAGCGTTTATCATGGCCGATGTAGTTACACACACTGCGTAAATTTCAAGTGTTTATCTGTTATAGTTCAAAAGATAACACTATAATCGTAAAAATCACGTCAATTATGTAGCACCCTTTAACTTTTCTATAGCGTTTATCATGGCCGATGTAAAAACACACACTGCGTAAATTTCAAGTTTTTATCTTTTATAGTTCAAAAGATAGCAATCTAATCGTAAAAATCACGTCAATTTTGCAACACCCCTTAACTTTTCTATAGCGTTAATCATGGCCGATGTAGTTACACATACTGCGTAAATTTCAAGTTTTTATCTGTTATAGTTCAAAAGATACCACTATAATCGTAAAAATCACGTCAATTTTGTAACACCCTTTAACTTTTCTATAGCGTTTATCATGGCCGAAGTAGTTATACACACTGTGTAAATTTCAAGTTTTTATCTTTTATAGTTCAAAAGATAACACTATAATCGTTAAAATTACGTCAATTTTGCAACACCCTTTAACTTTTCTATAGCGCTTATCATGGTAGATGTAAAAACACACACTGCGTAAATTTCAAGTTTTTATCTTCTATAGTTCAAAAGATAACACTCTTTTCGTAAAAATCACGTCAATTTTGTAACACCCTTAACTTTTCTATAGCGTTTACCATGGCCGATGTAAAAACACACACTACGTAAATTTCAAGTTTTTATCTTTTATTGTTCAAAAGATAACACTATAATCGTCAAAGTCACGTCAATTATGTAACACCCTTTAACTTTTCTACAGCGTTTATCATGCCCGATATAACACCCGTTAACTTTTCTGCCGCTTATGTCATGGCCGACGTAGTAAAACACACACTGTATAATTTTCAACTTAAAAGAATTATTGTAAAAAAATGAATTCCTTCAATAATTTTTTCCTCCCAATAATTGCATTCAAATTCTAATTCATTTAATACGATGGCGAGTGAATGCATTCACGACGCTTATATTCATAATAACTCCATTCAGATTCTAATTCATTTTTTAGCTGATGAAGTGAATGCATTCTTAAAAAATAATTTCATGATGAGACTCAAATTCTTATTCATTCATTTCGTGTGGGTAAGTGAATGGCGATCAAGAATTTTAATTCATTGTGAATGAATTCAAATTTTAAATCAATTCTTTTTTGTGTGGAATGAATGCATTCAAAAAATCACAATTCAATGCGGGAATGATTCGCAGGAATGATTCAAAAAAGAATCATTCGTTTACAGCTCTGATTTCACCCCATGCAGCTTTTATTTCAACAATAAGCTCATCCTTGGTTCCGTATTGCTTTCCTCCTTCGTATAGCTTATGCGTTAGCTAACCCTAAACATTTTCAATAATATTGATAAGGTGACCAGTTTAGGGTGTCTTTCGGATAAACTTTACTTTTTCGCGTGCTTTGTGACTAAAAGGCTAAAAAAATACTTTAGCTGCCATTCACTGCCTTCGACGGTAAAATGTGACTCGTCATCCATCACGCATTAGTACTCTGATAAAATTGAAAAACATTCTTTGGAGAGTTCGCGTAACCTGGAATTTATATTCCTCTGTTGTTTTTCGTTGGTAAACGGTGCTGTTTTTCCTTTCGTGTTTGAACTCCCATGGATTCCAAATATATCTTAATGGTGTTTTTGGCACTTTAACATACAATTTCAGGCTTAACTCTAGAGCGTCTTGCAAACTTCATTTCCCACTAGATCCACATTTTCTTTCAATTGATTTATTGTTCATAAATAAGTTTATTGCTTAATAAATAAACGTTTATTATCTTAAAAAAATTTAAAAATTAACTAGTGACGGACGACCCGACTCGTTTAGTGGCATTTTCAAAACCAATTTTAAATGACCAGCACATTCTAAGTTTTTTGTTTTAATCATTTTAGCTATATATTAATCTTAAAAATCTTAAATCACATATCCTTATTAATTAACGTATCCAAATACCTTGCTATAGGTCTTTTGAAGGAATCTCTTTTATAAAATGAAAATATTTGTAGTAAGCTTAAGTTGTTCATTTGCAATAAAAATGCACCAAATACAAAACAGTTAGTCCACTAAAAACCGTTGGTGCTTAGGCTCTATTGCTTAGGGTCCTTCTTTTATATATGGGTACTACTAGTCGTAAAGTTGGGTCCGTTATCCTTTCCAAGTGGCCTTTCATGCAAATTAGAAGAAAGAAACGATGATCTTCCATTGCACAATGGAGCAGAACCAAAATATTTTGGAAATAACTCAGCCATTTGTAAAAGGCTAGGCCGATTGGCCTAAAACTTGGCATAAGCATAACATTCGAGAATTCGAGGAGCATTCGAGCTTAAGTTTTAAAGCTGGGTATCATACATTTCCCATGGATGGCGATTTGTCAGATTTTTAAAAATTTATGTATGGTCCAAAAAGGCTCATCAATATCTAAAAAAGAGTGCTTTATTCTGTATGTTTATGTTTAAAAATGATCGAGTTATAGGCATTTTTAAATTAAAATTTTTGATGTTTCGATACCCTGGCCAATTTTTATCAAAATAATAGATATAATTCTCAAAAAATTTATTTGCATTTTTCCGCATAGTTAGCGAGCAAATATTTTGGAAGAAATTTGAAGATTATATCTTTTCTGGCTTAAAAATTATACGAGTTTTAATACAAAAATCCAAAAGTACTGCATTTTTGTGTACTTAATATATTTCTGTTTAAGCAACTATATGTCTGTATATTTAAATCAAATTTCGTGTAAATTGATCAGTCTTGTAGAAGATAGAGGTCCATCAATTTGACCTATTTTACATTGAAATTTTGAATTAGCTCTTTATTTTCTTAAATCCCAAAGCTGGGATCGGAAAAAGAAGAGATAGTATTCTATGTTTACTTCAAATTTGTGCGAAAAGTATTTCGTAAGCCCTAGTCCATATGTGGACGTTATTTTCAAAATAGTAATAAATTCCAATTTTTGGACTTTTGTTTTTTATTTTGGGGATTGTGGGATATTCCTTATCTAAATTCGGCAAATTTTTTGCCACTTGTTTTTGGTTGCCCAACTAGACAAACACAGAAAATTTTATTTGGTTGTCTTAATTTATAAAAATTTTATTGCATATTTAATATTGAAATATTTTTTTAATTGGACCGTTTTTACCATAATTATCCGAAATTTTCTAAAATCAGCAACAAATACAAAAATTTTTTTCTTTTATATTACCTTTTTTATGTATATGAATATTTTTGACACAATTTTCAGTTAACGATTATTAAAAAAAATCATCTCAATATCGTTTTTGCGTGCAAAACTATGCACTCCTAAATATGAGTGTTCCAATAAGCATCTCACTTTTATAAATTTATGTTACGAAAGATAAAAATTTGTACGCGCCTGTAAAAAAATTCGTCAAAAACAAATTATGGAAAAATTAAAATTTTTAATTTTAAAATGCTTAAAACTCCATCATTTTTAAACATAAACATACAAATTAAATTCTGATGAGGCCTTTTGGACCCTGTATAATATTTAAAAACCAGACAAAAATTGGAGAAACTCCCTTAGATATTTCTTCAGGTTCGAGATACCCAAATTTGAGACCGCATACCTCTATCCCTGAAAAGTGTGTGATACCCAGCCTGTTTTAGACTGGTCCAAATGTCGCGTGATACCCTGCAATCCTCCCTAGCCTCCCATTACTGATTACTTCCTGCTACTTCCTAATCGGTAGTGACTTATCAGTGGCTTCACTTTTTTCCGCGTCAATGCCCTCCAAGCCATCTCTTGAAAATTTATCAGAAATTTTGTTCATTTAATACTGTATTCTTTTAAAGGTTTAAGCGCCGCTTGTGCCGAAATACGGATAGACACTAATCTGGTGCCCACGTTCATTTTGTAATCATCTGTAAAATTAGCAACCCCTACATACAGTTTACCAGACTCCAACCATTCATTTTTGTTCGGAATTGCGACTACAATTATTCTGCCAAAAGTGGAGCTCAGTCACCATAAAGTCGCTAAGACCGGAGGTTATTAGAAACGGTCCCATTGAGCGTAACCTCGTGCTTTATTTTGTGTTTATCGAGTATTCACTTCATTTTACCAATTCTAGTTTATAAAGTCTCAGCAAAGTTCTTACCGCTATTCCAACGAGAAAGTCGTTTATGAAGAATATTATCCAGCGCCGACTGATATCAGAATCTAGGTATTTTAAAAAGATGTAAGTTGCTCGAAATTTCTTAGTACAATACGAGAATAATTTATGCTATTCGATAAAGTGTAAAATAAGTTAATATTAAGTAGATACAAAAAATTTATCCCAGAAGTTGTGCGAAAATAATGAAATTAAAAGCAACCTTTGCATCAAAATAAAAAAAAACTTTTTAATATTTTTATATAAATTTTCTTTCTCCTTCAGAGACCTTTCATGGGATTAGGTCTTTTAAAAAAAATTCGTACTCAGTTACAATATCTTAATGCGTGGGATTCCAAAAAGCTTACACATACATAAAAATATAATTGTAAGTAAATGAATACATTTATTTACACATTTTATCGAAATAAAGCATTATCCTTATTTCAATAGCGGTATATAATCAAACTGTATAATTTTTAATTATATAATTCTTTAAAACAGAATTGCCTATAAAACTTAAAAGTTTTACATTAATAATTAAATGAATTAAAATTTATTTATTTTTGACTTAAGTTCATTTTGTAATATCTAAAAACCCTTTTTTTTTTTTTTGAAAGAACAATTAATTTACAAATGTATGCGGACGTTTTTCAAAGACAACAAGAAAAATTAGACGCAAGCAGAATGAAATGCAACATTGTCTGGATCGCTACATCCTTCAACAGCATTCTTCCCATCTATCTACCTTAGATTGTGTATATTGTAAACATCATCTATTTAACCAACTAATTTTGTTAATAAGAATACGAGGATTATTTATATTAATATTAAATTGGTTAGACGAAGTTGACACACAAATTAAAGTATTTCTTAACATTTATCTTTGTTACTTGTCTTGTATATTTGTTTTTGCTTTTTGTATCAACCCTCGCTTGATCACGAAATGCATTTTTTTATCTTCTTGTCATTCTTACTTGTTTTACTCACAACATATATATGCTGTTTCAGTATCATATATTATATGAGTTAAGCATGAACGTACATGCGCTGTGCCTTGCGTTTATTAATAAAATTTTTATAAAATTAGGAGTTGAACTGGGACATGAATGAATTAAAATTTATTTATCTTTGATACAGCTCATGTACATTCATGCTTAACTCAAAACAATTAATATGATACTGAAACATGAATCAAGAAAACAAGATTGCGCACTGCGCAGATCCGTTAGTTTGTTGCTCTCTTTTTTGCGTTAAACAGGTGACTGCATTAGATTATACGGTTAACATATGTTTTAGCTTATAAGTGTATTTTGTTTTTGTAAAAACATTTGATGTGTCAAAAACGTCTGGCAATATGTCTGTACGTATTTGTGAAAATAAGAAAGCCACTTAAAATATATTAAAATACATACATACATAAAAGTTTATACATTCACCTGGTATTATTGCGCCATGATTTTTCGTAAACAAATTAAAGTTTGTGTCAGAGTGCAGCGAAAAAATCTCTTACGCTTTTTACAACAAACACACAATTTTCATTATATTATGAAGAAGATGAGCAGTAGAATTTTTTTTCGGCTGAGTGCGCAATCTTGTTTTATTGGTTTATGATACTGAAACAGCATCTCTAATGTTGTGAGTAAAACAAGTAGAAATGACAAAAATATAAAATAAAAATTGCATTTCTTGATTAACTGAGGTCGATACAAAAAGCAAAGACAAATGTAGAAGACAAGTACCAAGAGAACAGTAAAGAAATACTTTAGTTTGAGTGTCGTCTTCGGCTAACTAAATTAATATTAATATGAATATTCCTCGTATTCTTATTTACAAAATTAGTTGGTTAAGTAGATGGTGCTTACAATGTGCACAATCTAAGGTAGATATATGCTAAGAATGCCGATGAAGGATTTGGTTATCCAGAAAATGCTGCATTTCTTTCTGCTGACGTCTAATTTTTCTTGTTTTATTTGAAAAACGTCTATACATATATAAATTAATTTTTCTTTCTAAAAATAAAAAAATATTTTTAGAAATTAAAAAATGAACTTCAGCCAAAAATAAATAAATAAAAATTCAATTATGTCTACAGTTCAACTCTTTATTTATTAAAAAAAATAAATTAAAAATTAAATTCACAATTTTGTTTTAAGAAATTCCAGGTGCTATTGTTGACACGCTGTTACGGAAGGAAGAAGTATGTGCTGTTATTTATTAGATTTTTGATTTAAGTTTAATTATTCTGAACGTAACGATTGTCTTATGGTAAAGTTTAATTTTAATGCTTGTTTTTAAAATAATCAAAACTTCTAGCCGAAAATATTACAAGAGGTGGTAAAAACATAATCGAAACTGTATGTATCACAATGTAATATTTGAACTGTAAATGCCTGTAAAACCGTTTTTATTGATACTATTGCATTAAAATTTTGTGACGTGTAGTGTCTCTGTAAAATATATTGGAATTTTGAAAAAACTCAGTTTCGTAAAAATTCGGGTTAGGGCTTTTCTACATGAGACTTGCGATACATTCCTATGTACATATGGTGCAAGCTTTACTTTCTTACGAAATTACTGTGAGGTACTCGTATGTATGTATATGATGGAAATCGATCGGTTTAAAAACAGTCGTTTTTGAATTTTTAAACTTTTTTGATTTGTGTGTTTAGTAGATCGAAATTTATCATACCCTCAAAAACAGAATGTTTTTAAATCGATAAATTTCCGTCACTTACGTACATAAATTAATATGTACAAGATTTTTTTCTATTAAATTTTCTTATTTGTTTTTATTAATTTTTGAAAAATTATTTATACATTAAGGTCTACAATTTTACAATACATAATAAAATTTACTAAATTTTTTTTACAGTATTTTTAACATTTTTTAATTATTGGGTATAAGGAGTAGACTGACATAGACATAGTTATCATGTACAAACAATACTTTGCTTATGGTTAGGGAAATAAAATTTTATCTTCTTGCGCTAATTAGTGACACTGATTCTTTAGAAGAGGCACTGGTTGATGGAATGCTAAGTATTAATGATGCTAATTTAGCTATGTTGGAGAACTGGGCTATAAAAACACAATATTTTTTATTCCAAATCACTCCACGTAATTTTATCAAATTTTTTGTACCTTTGAGATCAAATATGTATGCTTCTGGTTTTAAGTCAATAGGTAAAAAATTACTTATTTCATAAAACTGATCGATATTCTAATAATAATTGTAAATATTTCACACATTGCTAATTATAATACATACTGTTAAGGTTTCACTTTTCACAGCACGAATTATTAAATTTTAGCATGAATATTTTTTAATTAGCAAATAATCTTGAGTATGGAAAACGTCCGCATACATTTAAAAACTATTTTTTCTTTCTAAAAGTTAAATTAAAAAATGAACCAAAGCCGAAAGAGCAAATTTTAATTGATTTATGAAAATCACCGGTTCAACCCGTGGCTAGAAAAAAATTAAAAAAATAATTTTAAAAACACGCAAGGCACAGCGCATACACATTTATGCCTAACTTATCAACAGTTGATATGATACTGGAACAGCATCTTTAATGTTTTAGGGAAACAAGTATAACTGATCAAAAATGAAATTTGCATTTCGTGACTATACCGCAGGTGTAAATGTACAAGACGTGTTGTAGAGAAAGCAAAAAGAAATGCTTTGAGTTGTGTGTGAATTAAATTAATTAAATAATCAATAATAAATAAATTAATTAAAGAATGAACCACACCCGAAAAATTAAATTTTAATTGATTTATAAAATACCCTCTAATGTGGCGTTGGCTACTTCATTTCACTTTCCACTCTAAAAATTGTTAAGATTGCGTGCCGCAACTCTTTCGCCTTAACAATTTTTTTTTGTCACGAGGTCCCCATAATTCACCACCTAAATTTTGTATCACAATGTCTCCAATTAAATTTGCAAAAAGTTTTTTATAAAAAACTTTTTTTTAATAATGTTTTGCGGGTCAATATAAAAAAGCTTTTTTTATGAATGTCTTCTAAAAATCAAATCGTTTTGTTATTTGTTTAAAGAACTCAATGCAAATGGTAAAACAATTATCAACGAATTTACATAATTCAGTAGCATTAAACTTTGTATAGGAAATTTTAGTTTTTACAACTACACCTGGGTAAATGTCATCATTTTTTACATCCACTAGTGCCAGTGATAAAATTTTTTGTTTTAGAATATTTATTTACAATTAAATTTATAAGAAAAAACTCAATTTTGGGAAAATGGTCGTTAATCTTTTTTTTTGGCTAATATATCTTTAAGGTTAAGGTAAAATCTTTCTTCTGGCATCGCTGAGAACACAATTTGATGGTTTGCGATTTTTAAAAAATTTCATATGGTATCATAAAACAGTCATTTTTTCTATAAAAAAAATTCTATGAAAAAATTACTAAGAAATGGCGGCTTGCTTCAGCCGAAAAGAGCTGACAATACTTCGGCGGCGGCGGCTCTTAGAAAAAATATAAGCGGCTCGACTCAGCCGGCTTACAGCCGATCGGCGCAGGTCTCTGAATGAACAGTTAGATTTTACTTTTTCAATGAGTCAAGGCCTCATTAGTCTTTACTTTCTGTTGCTGTTCTGTGCCGTGCCGTTCTGCTTTTGAAATTATTGTAATTAGTTTTTCTGTAACAACAAACCAGCTGTTTATAATAAACAAAGAAAACACAATACACAGCACAAAAAAAAGGAAAAATTCTAAAATAAGATAGCTATAGAAACTTGTCATACAAGGTCATTAGAAACGGTATAAACAGTGATGCCCCAATATTTTGCTTGATAGTTGCTGTGAGGTGATTTTAATAACGGGGAATAACGATCCTGCGTATACATCACCGTGGCATTATAATGTGGTTCAATGTTTACTCGCTACACGCGGCCGCTATAGCTTACCCATCCTAAAATATTTTGAAACCGCAATGATGATAATGTTATTGAGTGTTACTAGAGAGTATGCAGAACATTTATTTTGTTAAAGGTCAGTAAGCTGAAACCGCGTTCTTTTTTTTTTTTTTTTTTTGTCCAGTTTTCATTTTACAAAATTTTACATAATATTTTAAAATAAATTTACACATCTTCTTAATATACCCTGTGATGAAATCTTCAGTAACTAAAGTTCAAACTACACAACAAGAGTTATTACATGCACCGTCATTTGAAGCATTTTAACAAAACCACAAAGAAAAGAAGAAAACTTTGAGAAAAGTAATAACAAAACAAAAATAAATAACTTAGTTGCACAATTGGCATAACTATTCTTCACTTTAAACTCAATCCGATGCAGTAAATGCTATACATTGTATCTCTTTACAAGACTTTGCTGCACTTAGGAATTTTAAAAATAGTTTCTCATTAACAAAATAAGTTTTTGCTGTGGGAAGAACATCAACATTAGGATTATGTGCAAGTTAAAATGTTACATTTATTATTTATTAGATGGTATTGTTAAGTGTCGTCGTAAAAGTAAAGTGTCTTAAAAAATATTCTTATTTTTATTCAATAGCAGCAAACATAATTTTTGTTACACAGCAATTATTTAAAATAAAACAAACAATAATTCAGGTGCCAATCAGCGTGTTAAGAAGTTTGACATTGTCAATTTATAATTAAAACAATTTTGCAATCATTTTGCAGACAGACAATGTCAGCAAAATAATTTATTTTTCGTTCAAATTTGGAGCGGGTCAACGAATGTTTAAAAACACAAAAACTTTAATAATGCTGTCGCCTTAACTTGCATGCATATCAGTAAGTTGCAAGAAATTTAACAAAGTTGTAGAACATCAACATGTATGACATCGTGTGTGGTTTGCTTTTTTACACTTCTCATGAATTTAAGACCACAATGTTGCTCGCAATGTAACAGCAAGCTGCAAGCATTTGGTTGTCAAAAACGTTGCAGAGTATTTGCCGTAATAGATTTCGCTTTACCAATTGTTGTAAGCACAGCTGAATTTGGAAAGACAAATCTTTTTGTTACCCAAGATATAAGGACTGACTGACTGCAAAAAAAAAAACGGCAACAAAATGAAGAAGAATCCACCTTTGCTTTTTTAACTTAAACGACTTATATGCCCTGAAATCCATTCATAAACGCTGAATTTTGTCACTTTGAAGGAAGTAGCTTGACAGAGAAGAGGGCAAACACACTCACACGTTTTTTAATTTATATTAACGGACAGTAAATATCCATAATTGTCTTTTCAGGTAAATCAAGTGAATTTTTAATACAAATTGAGTTTATCTCTTAAACAAAAATACTTCAAAAACTGTTATTCCACACAAAAAATATAATTGGAAAAACAAATGAGCAATATTACATATATTAAATAAATAAAGTATTTTTTTTTATTTTTTTTTTCGGAAACGTGTTGCTAAATTGGTTAATTACCGGTGCAGCCATCCAAACAACAATACGCTGTTGCGCCGGCAAGACTCAAACCCAGGAACTGTTTTACCAAACTAAAAAAATTTATGTTATTCTTTAATTTATTATTTACAGTAATTCCTTATAAATGAAGAGATGAAAACTGTTTGTGAATCTGCCAGTGTTGCCTTAAATGCCGATAAGATAAACGCAGATTGTATTTTCATTTATTATTAGTAAAATTTTTTATCAGACTTTTTTTGATAATGACGCCTTTTGCTGGACTAGACCTATTTTGCTGGACATAACCTAGTGGTTGTATTTACTAAATTCGAATTATATACTTGCTGTTGTAGTAGACTTCGCAATCAGGTTCTTTTCAAATTTCAACCGTGTGTCTTTTACGGTTTAACAGCTTGCATCAGATTACATAAATTATTGTAAAACCCTTTTATTTGCAATTTTAGATTTTTATACTTTTTATTATGACAAACAAAGTAGTGGACAGACATTCTGTCTAATTTTCAAGTATTTGTATACAATGGTTTCAAAGATACGGCCATACAGGTTAAATTACATTAATTTCGGAAACGTCAGTAATTTAAAAAGTCAATTTTAGATTTATTTATGTATTACCTTTTGCCATTAGGAGCTATAGCGATACGCATTTTTTTAATTTTGAAGTGGGGCCCTTTATGGTTCAGAATACCCGTATGAAACATTTACGTTGTATGGAGATACCATATGCTTTTTAAGATTAAGAACTGTTCTGAAAACCAACTAATCTGTGCGCATCATATTTCAAATAAAATTAAAATTTTTAAAATCGATCGAGAAATTACTTAGGTATGGAGGCACAAATAGGAAAAATCAACATTTAGTCGAATTGAAAACATAATTATTTTTTGAAGTCGGTTAAAAGTGGTAAGCATATTACCACTAACTACTTATTCACCACTGAATTATAATTGGATCTTTATTTACTAAGCTAAGACAAAAACCCTAATAAAAACCTGAAATTTTCGAAAATAGATTTTTTTAAACAGAAAAACTTTATGGCAGAAAAAAATTTCTAACGCTGATTTATGTGTACTTGTTGTAATACTTATGTGGTAAAGGACACATAAGAATTGGAATAGCCGTATAAACCACTCTTACTTGTTTTATTTTTGTTCGACAGTATCCATTCATGCTATTAAAGAAAAAATTTATTAAACATTTGTGTGAATTTTTAATTTCTAAAAAACATTTTTACAAAAATTAGTTTTTTCCGACACAAAACGGATTAAGCTTTTTCGTATATATCTTGTAAGTGTTTTTTTAGAAGTTTTTATTATTTTACCTACTTGTTTAAGTATTTGATTTTTCTCTTTTTTTCCCAAAAATATAAATTTAAAATTTTTATAAATATATACATACATTCTTAAGTTTTTCTATCTTTCTTCTTTGCTGATCTTGTGGGCTTAATGTTTTAGTAAAATTTTTAGATTACCTTTTTCTTCTTCTTTTTCTTGTTTTTCCTATTTTGAATATTTGAATCGATTTTCCTCTGCATTTTAATGACACTTTAATACTAAAGATGTATTCCTCAAACTTGCACTTTTACACTCCAATGAAAGCAGACCAAGGTATTCAATTACATATCAATTCACATAATGTGTAATTGAATATTCTCAATTACAAATTACAAGTAGTTGTAATTGAAATCAGGGACTAAAGTCAATTACAATTATATAAATTGTAATTGAAAAATTTCAATTACAACTACTTGTTATTTGTAATTGTAATTAGGCAATAGTCATTCCATGTACTTAAACAAAATTCAATTACATTCCTAAAAACATTAAGTGTAACTAAAAATTCTAAAAATGAACTTCTAAAACGTTTCGGATAATTTTAGCAAGTTTATTAAAATGTATATTAAAGCTCAGAAGAATATTACGGTGAGGACGTAAATGAAGGTAATAATCGCTTATGAAAAATTAAAAACTTTGATATTGTTTATTTATTTTTTCATTTTATATTCCACAGCCATTCGTACATCTGATTGTAAAGAAGAAAGTAGTTTAAAATTTGAACTTAACCTTTACTTGCGTGATCTGAATTCATCTCTTAAGTGCCTCAAGAATTATCCTACAATACTAAAGGCTTTTCTACGATCAAATACTCCCTTAACATCTTCAGCGCCAGTTGAAAGGTTGTTTTCATTCGCTAGTATAATTTTAACACCTAGGCGACAAAGCTTAACAGATGAAAATTTTGAAAAAATGGTTTTGTATAAAGCAAATAAAAATTTTGTTTAAATTTGCACTTTTTTTAGTATTTTATGTATATACATATGTATGTGTTATATCTTCCTTAAGGTTGTTATTTTTTTTGCATGTTTTATATATGTATGTAATCGATAATTTTTGTAATTAAATATTTTTTGACTAAAAATAATTACAAAAGTATTCACTACACAATTTTATTTCAATTATGTAATTATGTAATTGAATTTTTCAATTATAATTATAAGTAATTTGTAATTGGATTTTTTTCAAAAAGGTCGATTTCAATTACAAATATGAAATGTAATTGTAATTGAAAAATTAAATTACAATTACATGTAATTTGTAATTGCATGTGTAATTAATTACAAATTGTAATTGACATCCCCCAGGTCTGAATGCAAGTCATTCATTAAATGTTATTTACTCTATACAAAGCAATGCAGATTTAAATGCTTAAGCAGGTGATAAGCACCGTTATCGAGGACATGGTTCATGAAGTTAGCGGAACCTTCATAGTAGCACGAAACTTCAACGCCAAAGCTGTCGAGTGGGGTTCTCCGACAACAAACACGCGAGGAACGTATATTCTAGACATGTTTGTCAAGCTTGGTTTGGTCGTGGTAAACACCGGGAGCGTAAACACTTTCAGAAGACCGGATGTCAACACACCACGCCAGATATCACTCTGGTGTCCAAGAGCTTGGCAGGAGCAATTAATGAATGCAAAATACTGAAATAGTGTAATAGAGGTGACCACAAGAGACCAAACTCGCTGCGACACAAGGAACGAAAGGCACGTGTAAATACAATACATCCAAACTAAGCCCGGGAGTATTTCTGGGTATCATTGCATTTCAAAGCAAGGCAGGAACTCCGTCGTCCCTGGACGGTGTGGTAATAAGCAACATCATTGAAACCTGCTGCGCGAGGAATGCTAACATTAAGCTTATGTAATGTCTACGCTCTTCACTGAAGAAAAGCTAAAAGCCGCAGCGAGATGTCTTCAAAAGGACAAAGCCCCTGGCACCCATGGAGTATCAGCTAAGGTTATAAGACTACTAGCTGAAAACCGGCGAGATGCGATGCTGGAAATGAACAATGCCAGCATAAGTCAGGGTACCTTTCCCAAACAGAGGAAGACACAAAAGCTCACGCTGATTGGCAAGAGTAGAGGCAATCCGACGCAACCTTTATCATATCGCCCCAATTTTATTCTGGTTAGTGCTTGAAAATTACTGGAGAAACTGCTCCAACGCAGTTTAGCAGAGTTCGACAAGTAAGCTGGATGACTGTCGGAAGGGTAGCGTGGCTTTCGACACAGAAAATCGAATTTTGGTGCCTTGTGCTTCTATGCGGCACACCAGATGATTAAGTTAAATCTATCACGTCCGGTGCAGCACAGGGATCTTCGGCCCTATCGCTGGAACCTGAGCTACGACGAGATCCCGAGTATAGATATGCTGAGAAATACACACCTAGTGGGGTACGCTGATTATATAGCGGCGATCATCTTAGCACGAGACGATGGACGATGCTAGGAGAAAGCTTAACTAAGTCATAATAAAGACTCAGCTATGGCTTGATGACCACGGTCTGTAGCTCGCCAGAAATAATACCTCGGTCACACGCCACTTGAGGTCAGTGATATTTCCCTGGCACGCAGAAGGCAGTGAAATACTTGGGCGTGAAGCTTTACTTCTCAATTCCACTTTCAAAGCAGTTGCTATAAAAAACTTCTCAATGGTTCCCCTTGAAATAATTAATAGAAGAGTATCTACTTTGTAATTCCCAACTAAACCAGTTTATACATCACCATCAGTGTAGCCAGATAAGGGGAATTCTCCAAATTAGGGATTTCAACATAAGTTTGGGACAGAAATTCGTGGGAAGCGATTTAGGGATTTTTCATTCTTAGCATTTTCCATTATCGAAACTTGTTTGAATAACAGGCATTAAATTTTTTATGTTAAATGTTTTTTCTACCTGTACACTATAGTCGAGTTAACATGTTAAAAGCATCGCCATATAAACTTTTATATATAGACACGCGATAATGGTTCAAATATTTTTGTACGCAAATTAAAATTGCACATTCTACTATAATATCAGCTGGTCATCTTTGTGAATTATTTTTAAAAAGCGTGCAAAGTAATAACAATGCAATAACGCCAAAAAATGCATAGAACCAAATATTAGGCAATAATAAAATTTATTATGGCGCCTGCTTTATTAAAACAGTTAATATTTAATTTTAATGGAATGCCTGTAAATACTCTTGATTTATGAGTCATCGGATGTATCGAGTCAAAAGGCTGCAGTTTGCAGAGTTTTTTTTAGCATTTTAGTTAAAAGTAGAGGTAACAGCAGAGGCACTATCAGTTTTTTTGTAAATATGGGTTAAGGTTTTAATAATTTAGCTGTCATTGGAGCAGACGGTGCAATCAATATGTGTTCAGCAAAAAAGTCTCTTTATGTTTTACTTAAAAGGAAAAATAGTTCTATAAATATATATGTTTATAGCATTTTAAAAATATTTATAGACTCAAAAGTATACTACATGCAGAAGCGAGTGGAATAAAATTACACATGTTTATTGGCCGAAGCACACAAAAATTCCATTGCAAAACATGACATGAACACTTTGAAAATTAAACTATGGAATAAGCTATAGTCTAAATTGTTGGAATGACTGATGAAAATAAGATCTGCTATTATAAGTTTGAAGTTCCTGAAGTAATGATAACAAGCTTAAAATTTGTAGATACATATGTAAAAAAGAGTTGAACAAAAGAAAAATATATTTTCTCAGCCTTAATTTCTAATTCAGAGAAACTATTATGAAAAGCGAATTGAAAAAAATATTTCTTAAAGTAGTAAATTCTGCAAAACGAATTTATCCGTTTATGTATTGAATTGTACTTTGCAACTAAACCCTGTAGGAAGTCAAACACATTTTTAAATAATTTAAAACTGATTTTTTCGTAGCCACATCTAATTGATTATGTGACTATTTTTCTTGTCGCCAACTCATTATTTTTACATGGGCATTTCATAGGCAGTAGTCAATTGGTCATCTCTGCATGACTTTTTAATTGACTACTAATTACCTACTTTTCAACCAAATTATAGTAGGTTTATATTAAATTAATTATTAACCAATTTTTTTTTAAATGAATTTTTAAACACTTTAATTTGAAATAATTTTTATTTAATTTATTAGATAGAAAAACAATTACCATATCTGTAAAAAAAAAGAAAATATATAATATAAATAAAATTTGTACTCTTATATTGTACAGTATTATACATTGGTATTAAGTACATAGGTACATACTGAAATTATTTGTAAATTCATTTTTATAAAATAATTTTAAAAAATTATTTTAAATCACATTAATTTTATTTCAATTTAATTGACTTTTAAACTAACTTTTTTTTTAATTTATCTCTTTAATTCAATTTTCAAAGATTTTAATTTCAGGTAAGGGCTTTTCCATTAATTATATAGAAAATTAAATAAATATTGTAATATAAAATATGGGGAGTATGTATATATATAATATGTACATACAAAAGCTTAAGCTGATTAAAAAAAATATTACACATATTAGTCATTGAAATCATTTTTAACTTATTTGTTTAAGCAGTTTCATAAAACTCCCTATCAAATATTCGTATTTAATTCATTAAATATAGAATTGAATAAAATATATTTATGTGCATAGGAAACTTTGTACTGCGTTATTGCGAATTGAAATTGGTTAGCTTTTTTGCAACACAAACGTTATGAAAATGACGTTTTTTAATTACACCCAAAGCGTTACACAATTCTTTGTCTGGATCATTACATAGAGAACGAACCGATTCCATTAAGGCATCGAAAACCTTTTTGTAGTCTTTCAAGCGCTTTTTGCTGTGAGTGCCATCAATATTTATATGGATAATCAATTGCAGAGACAGAATTGTCGTTAACGTTATGATTAAGCGATCGTTCTTAGTGCAAAACGAATTAGCACTTAATGGCACATCTAAGCCTTCTCCATTTAAAATTACCAAAAGTTCATCAAAACTTTTACGCGTTGGCTTATTCCTATGGTACCACACTCCTAATTTTTCACTGTTTTTTTTGGACTATTACTAAAATAATTATCTCTCACATCATATTCACAAACACTTTTCTCGCTTTCAACTCCTACTGCTTCCATTAATGCAGGAGCACTTTCTTGCAAGCATCTATTTTTAATTTTTGCACATATTTTTGTTCTTCTGCTTTTAATTTTCTTGCCAAGTGCCTTTTGCTATACATTTCCTTTATTTATATTTAATAAACTCTTTTATAGCTAACAATATCACTTTTATATTTACTTTATTATTATATATTTTATTATAAACTTTAATATTTAGCAATTATTCGATAATTCCACAAAAAAATCAAGCACTGCTTACCTTCGTTTACTTTGATTGACATGTGCTTTTTTATATTTTCTTTTCATTTACTCACAGAGCTGCCACAAGCAAAAACAAAATTCTACCAAAATCTTCTTCAAATTCTACCGAAAGCTACCCTGGTGGCCCTGTTTACTTATTTTGTTTTATTTCTTACGTTTGCTTCTTTCTATTCAATTCAATATGTTTGGTTGATGTCTGATGAGATTTAAACCAATTTGTACTCAATTGCATAATAGTTACTTTATAGTTTATGATTTTGTCAACTGATTATTTTATTTACTACAGGGAAATTATTGTTTATAAATAATTTATTTGTATGTTAACCGACTTGAATAGTATTATACACACATGTGGTCAACTAAAATAAAAATTCATGTAAGTAACAAGCTATTCAAAATTTGTTTTCTATTGAAGTTTTTGCCTAAAATGTAAATGTAGATCCCTGAATTAAAAAAAAAACAATTTTGAATATTTGTTAGTTAAATTTGTTGTTTTAGCTTACTACATACTCTTGAGTTTTGGATGTACCATTTTTAATTTGTATTTCTGTATAGTATAGACGAAAACAATAACGTAAAGATTTTTTCTAACAAATATGCGAATTTTAAATTTTTTCTTTTTGAGGGACAAAATTGGGAATTTTCTTTAAAAATTTGGAATTTCTGAGGACATCGTGAGTCAAATTGGGGATAAGAGCAAGAATTTTTCTGGCAACACTGATAACCATCCCATTACAAACACATTATAAATAATTCTTTCTCTTGTAAATCATATTCTTTAAATTAAAATTGACTAAAATGTAACAATGAATAAGTAAGGGCAAACTTGGGCAACCATTATAGAAAAACTCAACTTGTTTTGCTAAAAGTTTAGGGAAAAAATTAAGTGAGCGTGCTACATTCTGTAGTCCTTTTTTATTATTATTATTATTAATTTATTACTAACCATCGATTTGTGATACAAGGCTTGTAAAAAATCTTCTATTTTTTTTATTATTTGTTATTATTATTTTCATTTGTTTTTTTACTGATGTTTAAAACACTACCCTGCCAGCATTTTGCTGCGTATTTTTCGATTGAAGACACTTCTTCGTTTTTTTCCTTAGATTAAAATGTCAGTCTTATAGATACATTATTGTTAAATTAAGATATTCTAGCAATCACTATTTCGACTCTACCAGAAGTTTATTGGACAAAAAAAAATTGCCAGTTATGAGGCTACTTCAATGAAATTTCATCTTAAATAGTCTTTCCAGAAACTTAGAGGTGTGTGCAAACTTCAGGTATTATATATATATATAATTATTTTTTATTTATTTATCTTTTTCGAAATAAATAAATAAAAAATGTTTTACAATTAACACATAAACACTATTATTAAAATTTGTCACTTGAAGTGTAACTTTTTCTCCACTACCACTTGACAATTAATTGATTGGTGGAAAATTTTCAAAACTGTGAGTGAGTTTTGTGGTGATCGATTTAAGTTAAATGCTTGTGATTTATAAAAATGCTAAAAAAATTGAAACTGTTAATTGCTAAAAATAATATACAAAATATTATGCAGCTCTAAGTATACTGTAACTATATACAAGAGAGCTAGTTATTTATAAATTTAAAAACATAAATCTTTTCAAGGGAAATTTGAAATTATTATGTTAAAATTAATACATTAATACTTTACATTTAATATAGAAAAAATTTGTTTCTTCCTAAAGTTGTCTACACTATAATTTTATAAGACGCTTTTTCTACACCTCTGATATACATACATGTCCGACACTACCAGAATACTCAATTTTAATCTTTATCTAAGATGCTTTTCACGTATTGTAGTGTCATTGCGTATGACTTTTGTTTGCATACTGATTTATAAGGGATAAGATACAATAATTTAAGTTTTGCTGCTTGCGACAAGGCAACAATGGGAAATTTTGTTGTACAAAAAGAAACATCGACCATAAGTTAAAAGTAATCAACATTCTAATTCATTGGGAATTGTTATTTTGTTCGTCAATTTAAAATTTCTTATATGTAAGACACTTGTTCCGTTAATTTGAGTAAATTAATAAGAAATCGTTACAAATTTAAATGCCTTTAAATACCATAAAAAATGTAAATTATTCATGAAATCCAAAATGCAATTCATAATTTCTATAATATTCATTTCCGACAACATAAGGAAAATATATTCTGAGTCCTCGCTACACAGGTCGACTGAGCGTCTGTCTGACCGTATTAGTATCGAAATTAAGTTTGCCAAGGCACTAGATAAGCTAGAGAAAATTTAAATACTCTAATAAAACGGATATAGTTTCGAAAATTTTACTTCTGAAGATCGGCAGTAGACAAAACACCATGCTTGCCTTTAGTTTTTCCATATCATTTGGGACAATAAAGTAATTTGCAATAAAAACAAGAAATAAAATATCACAAAACACTACCTTAATTTAGTTATGTACGGGCACTTGCAGTTTAATAATAAATTAATGCACTGGAACACTTAATTAATTAAACTTAAAATATCGTGCTATTTATCCCGAATAAATAATTATTAATTTTTGTTAATTTTTTTTGCTTTTATGTAGATGTGTCAGCTTATTTATTGTTGTTTTTTTTTTTAATATTTTGACTTTGCAAAATTTAAGATATGCTGAAATTCAAGCAGATAACTATTTATAAACCAGTGCAGACGGTGGTTATGAAGTCGATTATAAAGATCAAATATATATTTTTATAACATCACCAGTTTCGTTTAATGCTATTAGTGAAATAAAAAAAAATGGTGTCCAAATACTTCGATTGAAAGCGCATTTTCATTTATCATGTGGAATTTATCCCTTTCCTAAAGAATGTAGCACAGTTACACTTATTAAATAGGCAGTGTTGCCTGAAGTGCTACTTTTTTGTAAAAAAAAAAATGTCAGCACCAATGAAATTAAGAACAATGTAACGGATACTTATGGCCATAATATAGAGCCCTCACAAATGAACACAAGAACTCCAACTGCAGCAAAAAAAGAGCATAAATGAAGTAATCAAACAATCATACATTTGAAAAGGAACTTGTCAATAGTATGAAATAACTTGATATATAATCTGTATAAGAATTGGAAGAAAGCTCTATTTTTAATTGTTAAAATATTCTGAATCAAACATTTTGAAATTATCTTTTCCCTTGAACAGTGCTGCCAGAAATTTTCAAGGAAAAATCTTCATTTATTAAAAAAGATCAAAAATTGTTGTTCTTTTTAATTTTGTAAATAGCTGTTCATGTTGCAGACGAGCAAGGGAGTTAGAAACATTAACTTACTATCCGCTCTAGAAATGTTTGACATTGTGTGCCAAGAGTCATCTAAACTTTGTATCTTACTGTCCTCAATTAAATTTGGAAAAAATTATATAAGATTTGCAAGTGAAAAATCTCTTTTAATAATAACGTTGAAGGTCAATATAAGAAACCTTTTTTGGGTTGCGTCCTTAAAATCAAATTGTTTTTTTTTTTTTTTTTTGTTTACACACCTCAATTTAAACGGCAATACAATTATCAATGAATTGACGTAATTTAGTAGCATTAAACCTTGTATCAGAAATTATAGTTTTTACGAATGTATGTATGTACCTGGTAAACGTCATCATTATTTACAGTGATACAATTTTTAGTTTAAGAATATTAATTTACAATAAAATTACTTAACATAGTAAAATATTTTTAATATATTTTAACAATATATTGCAATATTAGTTGTCAAACAACTAAATTAAAAAATCTTAATTTTGGAAAAAAGATCTTCAATATTAAGGTAAAATCTTTAATATTAAGGTAAAATCTTCGTTCTGGCATCGCTGCCATTGAAGTTGACTGTATTTTACAGTCATCAATTAAGTTTAAATAATAAAAAAAGCTTTCTCAAACAAAAACATTAAACTGAAATGCAGTGTAAAATATAGAACTCGGTAATGCTGAAGCGAGTATTAAAATATCCATGCCATATAATTTTACCTATATTGCAAATGAATCAACCAAATGAATTTTCGCACTAAAGAGAATTTACAGTCTTTACATGTGTCCAGCTACATACTTTTCCCCGAATAATGTTAAAAGATCCTATAAATTTGTCATGCTTAGTTCTGTTGTTGTTATTTGTTGATAAAACTAGATCTGCGATTACTTCTACTGAATTTTAAACACAATTTTTTTATCGATTCAGGGTTTATAGGTGATTGGTGAATTTGTGAGATAAACTATATTGTAGCATAATTTTTTATATTGTAATAAGAAAAGCTGACTTCCAATATGAAATAACACAAAGTTTGTATACAGTTTTGTTGCGGTTTTTAGATCTTTTATATAAACAAAGTTGCGAAACAAAGAAACTGTTGCGCTAGTTGCTCGGTTGCAACGTTTCTAATACTTGCCTGCGACGTTTTGGAATGGTATGCATTATAAACATTATGAAACACAAAACATAGTTCGAATATAAAGCAACTGACGTTTTGGAGTCAGCCAAATTCTAATAGAAAAGTATAATGGTTTTTTGAAAAACTTTCAATACGGGTCACGAGTGTTCCCATGTTTCTCTGCGGCCATTTGTCAACTTTTTTCAATAATTTATTTATCCAATGTTTAATTTAACAATAAATTTTTCAAATATTATTACAATATATGTATATATAGTATGATCGATTATAATCGATCATATATATATATAGTTCCTTCTTTTTTAATTGTCAAAATTTATTTAAGTTTTCTTTAGCCCCTAATTTTTTGGTTTGTGATGTGTTGTGAAAAAACTGCATCGAAAAGTAATTTAAATAAGAAAATTTGTCATAAGCAGCAAAAAAATTTTAGTTTGTGCTAGTTTCACTTTATTTCCATAAAATTTTGATCAAAGTCCGTAAACAAAACTTTCAAGAGGAGTATTTATGTCTCACTTGCAGCCAGCACATTTCTTATGAGTTCTTGCGTAATTCTTGTAATTTACATTTTTTCTAATAAAAACAAATCAATTTGTTTTAAGTTTTTTTATTACTATTCATCAAAAGTTATTTTAAGATTTATGTTAATAAGAAAGAACAAGTATACCCACTTAACCATTCTTGGATTATAGTTAGCTGCTTTTTGACACAATTCATGATTTTTACACAAACAAATTGCCTGCATATACCTAAAATTGATATCCTTTGTTTGTTTGATTAATATTAAATACTATACACGAATTTTTAATTTTTATTATAAATATTAAGGTTTCCTTTAATTGAAATTGATTTCATGCATGACCGTTGATGCACAAATTGAATGGCATTGGGTGGCTAGTAACGATCTCTGATCTGAACTACTCAACAACTATTTTAAGTTTTTTTTTTCAATTTATCGCTATTTTTATATATACAGACATATTCTGTTGACTTTGCCTGTAAATTATTAAATATGAAACAAATAACCAATCCATTTTCTGTTTGAAGTGGTATTTTCAAACAAGCAGCTGATATAGGGTTTAGCGTGTTAACTTAAATAAAGTGAATATTTCTTTTTTTTTAATAAGAACATTTTATATTCGATATTAAAATTTGGCGTAAAAGCATTGAGGGATATCGCCGATTAGGCTGAAAGAATACGTTTGTTACGTTTGATGTTAACAATCAACGATAAAAGGAATTTCTCATATTAATTTTAGTTTATGGTTCATATCTTACAAAAATATCCATTTATTTTGATATTTCTGCTTTTACTGATGATTTAAATTTGAGAATTGATGAAAGTACTAGTAAACTGTACACAACGCGGAAAGAAATCGCACAACCACTGTAAACATACATAATTGAAAACAGTGCCAACATTTCATCAAGCGTACAAAGCAAAGTAGTCCACTTTTTGCAAGGATCAATTTTACAGGGAATAATTAAACCAAATTTCCTTTACATAAGAATGCAAATAACATATAAAAACTAACATAAACAATTGTAAAGTATTAGGATTTTAACCGGAACTAACTGCTGCGTCAAAAGAAAATAATTAAAGATTACAATCTTTCTCATGTTTTATGTTTACGTGTAGATATTTTCAAGATTTAATAAATTATGATTACCTATAAAGTTGATCTCGCTCAGATACGACAAACCATCTTGAGAAAAAAAAATTCTTTATGACAGAATTATTATTTGCATACTGCACAGAAAAAATGAAAAATCTACTTCAATTAAAAAGTTTGTTAGAAATTTGTAATGTCAATTAAACTGTTTGCTAATTTTGAGCCTACAAACGATTTGATCATACTAATTAATAAATTTGTAAATTTGAAGTTTTATTATGTTTTAGAATGAATTAAATTATTTAATTTAGAAACAAGCATAAGTTTTAATTAAACGTTTATTTGAGCGAATTAAAATTAAATTATAAAGTTAATTATATTTTTATCATCTTAAGAATTAACTTTTTAATTGGCACAATTAAAGTGTTTGTTTAACACGATACAGATATTAATTAAAATTTTATTTGCATAAATAAAATGACGATTGATTTTTATATTAAAATTAATCTCCATAAATAATAAAAAGCTAATTTTTTTATTTTTTCTTTATTTATTAAAAATAAAACATTAATTACAAAAACAAAAAAATACTAAAGTTATACTTCTGCTTTTAATAAAAAAACTTAAGTTATGAATTAAACTTTAAATAAAAGTATGCACATATAAAGAATATGTTTTTTTATATTTATGTTTACATTTTCGTAAGTTTTTTATAAATACGTAGGTATGTACATTTATTTAAAACGTATATATATAACATTTTACAATAAAGATTTAGATTTAAATTTATTTTTATTTTAAACAAATTTATTTTTTTAATTTCAGAATTTCATGTTTAACGGAGGAGACTTTTAAAAACTTCTTATTAGTAGGTAAATCATAATAAAGTGATTGAGTGAAATTGTAAAAATTTTCAGACTCGTCAGGATATCTTAAATTAAAAACAAAAAATATTTTAAATAGCATATCAAACGCTTTTAAAACAGAAACAAATGGATATTTTAAATTATCAAAAAATACATAAATTTCCTTAATACTGGAAACATTCCCAATTACAAGCAGCCTTGGCTGAATATTGTTTCCTTGAAGTTGTAGGAGCTTTAATTTCAAGTCCAGTTCTTCTACAGAGCCAGCAACAACAGCAAAAGCTTCTTGTGAATCCACAATGCTGAATTTTTTCTGCATTTAGCTCCACTTTCATCAGTGTTTACTTTAAGTTGAGGTGGAAACAAATTGTGGCAATACCACAAAATTGAAAAAGTTTTAGGCTCTAAAAAGAAAAAAATTATATTATTAAACAAACATACTTACATATTTAACACAGAAGTTAAAATAATGTTTACCTTCATCAATATGTTCAATATTTAGTAATTTCTTGGAAATAACTGAACAAGTAATTTTTGTTTTAAAAGAAATAAAATTTCTGTTGCGAAGAAACCCCATCGTTCTTCTAAACTCTTTGCCATTGGAAACTTAAGGATAAAATCTATATCGATCTAAAAATTAAAAAAAGAAAATTTTATTTTGATTGATATACTCATATGTATGTATTTATTGTACTTACCAAAAGGTGGCCGGAAGGTTTTGTGTACTCTGGCCATAACTTGAAAATATCAGCAGTGTTTTTTGAATTTGCGATCTGTTGGAAACGTAATGGTGCACAGTTTCTCCAATAGATATCAAATTCATCTTTCGGGGTCCTTAAGCACTCAAGTTGAAAAGCGTAATCGTTTTCATTTACTGCATAAAAAAAGTTAAAAATTTTTTTAAAACTTACATATAAATCGTTGATTTTCATAAACGTCATGTTAGTTTTGAATAAATTTTATCTTGAAAAATAGTTAGATTTATTTTGGCAAATATTCACAAGTTTGATTTTAGCTTTATTTCCTTATTAAAATCATTACCTTAAAAACAGTAAAGTATGTACATATATTAAAACGCATACACACAGCAAACAACAGTTAGGTGTTTTTGATAAATTAAACGCGACGCATGCGGACAATATCTTCACTATTAATTCACTCTTAACACTGAATAAACATTACTATTGTCAGGTCAAGAGTAGTCGCAGTGCAATTTACATCAGGGATGACAAATTGAAATTGTACTGCCATAGCTGTGAATTAGTACTTTTTCAATTATGATAATAGTAATAGCTATTAATATTAATACATTGAAATTAAAAAAAAATAATTCTGTTAAAAAGGGAAAACGATTTTAATTAAATCTTGCAATACAGGCAAGTAATATTATCAAATGTTTGTAAAACTTGATTAATAGTTAAAACAAAAAAAACAAAAAAAAAAAAAAAAAAAAAAACAATATTGTACCAAGAAAGCGATTAGAGTACTGCACTACATATCATCATCTCTATTTTGTTATTATTAGTTTTTCATATAATAAACGGAGGGCTGCCAGACGAAAGTATAAAAAATCGATATTTTAATTATCTAATTATTAATTTAATAAGCAGAGTTATTGAAAATCTAAATCTTTATAGAAAACCAAGTATTCTATTTTAATAGTTGAAAGGCATATTTTTATTATCTTATTTCCTAACTGCCGTATTCATAGAAAATTAAAATAGATTTGAAATATATTTTAGGACAAATTTGTATAAAAAATTTGTCATAAAACATTTCAAAGTAATTTTATTTTCTATGAATACGGCAGTAAGAATTTAAAACCATTATTTTGTTTAAATTCTTAAACAAACAAATCTGCTAATATCAGTGCAATTTAAAAGTAGGATTGACCGGTCAAGTTACCTTAATTTATTAAAAAAAAAAGAAATTAACTGTAACGCATTATACAACACACATAAGTACATACAAAAAAGTTATATGCTTTGTCTTCTTTTTCTTATTTACCAAAAAATACAGAAACTTATAAACAATTTAATTATTAATTTGTCATATATAAATTATGCTGATGAAAAACGTCAATAAATATGATAAATCGAGATCTGGCAGCTAGCTTATATGCATGTATGTCAGTGTTACCAACTTTAACAAAACTTTGTTCTATACAAATTTTATCTTGTAAAATCAACATATTAAATTTTTTATGTTTTTCAAATTTAAATGAATTTTTAGTTATATTTAATTAACTTTTAACAAATATATACAAACTCTTGAATTTTTATAACAGCTACAAAATTTTTTTAATCAAATTAAAATGGCAACACTGCTAACAATACTGAGAACAACTAACAAGCCTACTCTATACATCTATTTTTTATATACTTACATATATGTATATTGATGTTTTTTAAAGTCTATAATTAATCCATGTTTTTTTTTCTATTATATTTTGTATTATTTTTGAAAATATGATATTATAAAAAGCTAATAAGTTAACTTTGAAGAACTTGAATCATTTTATGTCTTGTAAAGCAAGTAAGACTCACGGAGTACCTATTTTTAAATTAACTAATTGCTCAAATGTTCGTTGTAGTCTTTGTATTATAATATACATCACTAATACAAAATATAAAGCACACATACAAACATTTTAATATTTTTGCTTTGATTAAAAAATTTAATTGAGGCAATTAAAAAACTTGTTTGAAAAGATATCTGACTGTTAATTGAATTATTTTTAGCGAATATTTTTTCTGTGTGAACAGACAATTTTTAAGCACCTCCTTAAATACTGGATTGTCGCACAAACTATTACGTGCTCTTATTTATGTCAATGCACAGCAGGGCAGAATCAAAATATTTCTAAAATATTAATTTATTTAATTGCGCTCGATTCCTTCAAAAATAAATATTTCATTATATTCTTAGGGAATATTTATTATTAAAAAACTACTAAATGAAATGTATTACTGCGGGAATAGCACATCTATACGGTCATTTCGCTACTATTCATTCACTCTATCAGCGGATTCTTCCCGAATTTTGCATTCTAAACTAAAGAGTCTTATATCAAATGCAAAAAGACAGTAAAAACGCAGTTACTATTGACTAACTCTTTTTATTTTTTTCTTTCATTTTAAACATGTGGGTTGCAATTAAACCTGAATCTTTCAAATAGATATAAATGGTTTCCATTTAAATTTACAATAAAGCAAATCCCACAATTCAAAAATATAGTCCATATAAAGTCCACAAATGCAGTAGGGCTCATGAAATACTTTCAGCAATTTCGATGTGAAATAGAGCAAATTAATGGATCTCCATATTCTAAGAGGATGTTCAAATTTTCCCAAAATTAGCTTAAACAAAAATTAAAAATATTTTGTATATTCCGTAAATTTTTTTTCTTTTCAAAAAACAATTGATGGTCCTTTTAGGTTACTATACACAAAAATGTTTAAGTCAAAAGAGCATTATATCTTTAATTTCTACCGAAATATTTTAAAATCTACTCGCCACTACGAGAAAAATATTTAAAAAAATTGCTGAAAATTAATTACCTCATATTTTGAAAAAAAAACTAGACCAGGGTATCACAACTCAAACATTTTAATTTTAAAACGCTCATAATTTGATTATTTTAAAACACAAACTTATAGATTAAAGCACCATTTTTTAGGTATTGACTAGGCCTTCAAGACCATGAAGAAATGGCAAGCAATAGAAAAATTTGCAGATGCGAGTTTCCCAAATTTGAGATCACATATCGTCATCCCTGAAAAGTGGATGGTACCTAGCTTCAAAGTCAGGAACTCCTCTTTTATGCTCATGCCAAAATTTTGACCAATCAGTCTAGCATTTTACAAAAGGCTGGGTTATTTTCAAAACATTTTGATTCTGTCCCACTGTGCTCTATAGTAACAGCGACAAATATAAAGAAAATTAAAAGAAAACGGGTAAATAAAGTTATAAACAAAAATGGAATTTAATCGATATTTATGCTTCCAGCAATTCTTGGATAGTTAAAAGTTTCTTCAATCAGTATTTACGAAACAGCAAAGTGAAAAAACAAAAAAACTTTTTCGACTAATTTCAATTAATAAAAAATTCTTTACTGGAATGTTATTATGTTGATTTCATAAAAAATCTAAAAGGCGTATTTTTCTTGACTAAGTACTTAAAAATAGTTTTTAAAGAATTTTTTTAACCAAACGAAAGTAAAACTAATTAAGGGAAGTTACATGGCTTTCGCATAATATTGCTATACGTACTTATTTAAACAATTATATTAGATTTATGTCTCAGCTTTGCTTTGCGTTGCTTAAATTGATGAAGCTTAAATATTAAACTATATTACAGACTAGCAGCGCCCACGAATACGTCTAATTTTCTTTAAATTAAAAAAAAATGGTTTAAACATTTATTGAAGAGTTCTGTAAACACTGTGTTAAAAGTTTTCCATTTATAAAAAAAAAACATGTATACTTACAATTGTTCTCGGACCATTATACCGACAAAACTGGGTGCTTCCATATTTGTATTTCTAGTTTCGCTTCTCCACATATTTTTATGATAAGAATTATTCTTTATTTCTTTTACAAAATTTTATTCAAATCCATCTAGCAGTTCTTACGTGATGCAAAAACAGACAGACAGACAACAATTCCAAAAGTTTTTTTTTCCATATCGATTACTATCTACACCAATATCAAAATTTACAAAATTGCCAAAACTTTTTTAGAAGTGTTTTAAAAAAGCTATAGGTCGCATTGGTTATGTTCAGTAATATAATATCCATGTACTTTATACAAGTTAACGCTCAATTTTATTATCATAATTATTTCTCATTGTTATGATTATTATTTTTATAATTATTCTCTTTATTACAAATTTATTTTATAAAAGTTAAGAGTTATTATTTTGAAAGAATGTTACTTTTTTTATTTTCTTTTTTAGTAAGTCTTTAGAACTCTGTCTGATTAGAACGTTTGACCTCTTAAGTGATCCTCATAGTAGGAAAACAAGGCAAAGTGAATAAAATATCAAATCAATTTAAATAATCATAATAATTAAATTACTTAATGTAAAAGATTTTAAAAATTTATAATAATGATATTGTCATTAAATAATTTAAATAAAGAAGTGTTGAAATATAAAATTGACTTATTCTTGCACGGATCCCGTAAGAACATAGAAACCCATAAAAGTTTAACTGGCACCCAACGTGGGGCCTTGCAATTGAAGTTTTTTTTTTATTAATAAGTTACATTTGTGAAAAACTAAACGCTGCATATTATTGCCAAACTTCACTAGAAAGGAATTCTTTAAGAATTCGGCCTTGAGGTGTTTTTTTAAGCCTGTAGAATCAAAAAGTGAATTTAAACCCTAATTAAAATTAATTTAAAAAAGAGGAAAAAAATTTATTGAATAATACAAATAAAAGTTAAAAAAAACTCCTAATACGAATGAAATCAACTTAGACTTGAAACAATTAGTTTCAATAAATTTGTACCATTAGAATTCAACTGAAAACAAACTCAATGAGAAATGTAAAAAAGCACGTGAAAGAAATTTTCTTATTGAGTATTACAAAAACGTAAAAGAAGAAATCAGTCGTAATAAGAATTAAATCGTTTTTATTGAAATCGTATCAACGAATTTAATGAAGAATAATAAATATTAAAGAGAACATTGTATTGAATTTAATACTTTATTGAAAAAAAGCTTGATTTGAGTAATCTGGATAAACCAGTGCATTTGCCGATCATTAAAACGTTGTTTAACATTATTGTGGAGAAATGTTGCTAGAGTTAAATTTTTTCACTGAACAAGACTAATATTTTATGGTTATCTCTTAGTTATTAGTGAAAAAAAGTACAAAAACATACAATCTTAAATATAATAAAAAAATCCATTCATTTATTATTACCCAGTAGACAAGAAACAAAATTGAGAAATATTTCTTTTTTTAACTCAATGAAAGGAATTAATATTATTAATAAATTAATTAATCGATTAAAAATTATACTTTTCTTAATAATATTAATACTTAAATATTAGTTTTCAATATTGCTATTAAATAATTGCTAGTTAGATGAAAAAAACATGTCTTGAAATATTTCTCTGAGCGTGGATGACTTAACTCTTAATTTGGAACGTTTAAACATAACTTCTTCAGCAGAAAAAAATACAATGGACACTGAAACGATCGAAGTATTATTAAGAACCGCTGTTTCCCAAGCCACCAAGGAAGCACGAAGTATTTTTCTGAGTAGCATTGACGATTTGACTAAACGTTTATCGCTTTTAGAAACACCACTTTTTGAAGAGGAGTATAAACCCGATTGAAATAGTGCCGAATATAGCATGATTGATAATGTTAAATCTGTTCCTGGCGTCAAGCCGCTTTAACTGTACGAGGGCTATGAAGGTAGCTTAAAATATTATCAAGCAGTTGCAATTGTAAGAAACAAGATAGTAGGCGCAGCAGACACTATTTTAAGTTCATACAGCACTGTTTTGAACTTTAAAGCTATATTAGCCAGAATTTATTTTTCGAGTATTTATCTCATAGAACTTTCGACGCTAAGACAGGGCTCTAAAACAATCCCGGAATTTTATGATGAAGTGGAGTAAAAACTAACTTCAATACTTAATAAGTTTCCAATGATGAATGAGGGAAATCAGGTTCTAATAGAATCGCTAAATCAAAAATATAGAGAATATGCTCTTCGTATTTTCATATCCGGTTTGTGTCGACCTATGTGCGATATATTACTTTCTAGTAGTCCCACTGACTTGCCCTCTGCTCTCGCCTTAGCACAAGAACTAGAAACTGACAATTTACGTTACAATTTCGCTACACAGTTTTGGAATGATATAAAAGTAAGCACGTTTAATAACTCCACACATATACAGTGTATATAACCAAACTGTTCTCCAAAAATTAAACTTTGGCTTCATAATAATGTCCAGCAACACACAAAATATGAAAAACTGCAGCAAAAACAATTTTAAACTTATCAAAATAGTAAACAAGTTCCTAATTTTTTACCCAACCAGTCAAGACAACATCAGCCCATCATCAGACAACAACATCAGACATCAATCCTAGAACACGTTTAAATTTTCGGCAACAAAAGAATAGCCACCGAAATATGCAAAATTTTCAACCGCCACTTACTTAAAGACCATACAAGTTCTTGCGTCAAAGGCAAAATAATTTTCAGAGAATAAATGACTTCAGTCAGCAACATAACTTTTAAAACCCACATTGTGAATGTTGCTATATATATATATATATATATATATATATATATATATATATATATATATATATATATATATATATGTTCTGAATTCTTTTGCATAGCGAAGTCGATTAAGCGTTGTCCTTCTGTCCGCCCCTGTGCGGGCTTAAATCAGCTTTTCCAAGGCACTAGCGGAGCTAAAAACAATTTAAATACGCCAGTCGTTCAGACATAGTTTCGAAATCAAACATAGTTTAGAATGATCGGTCAATATCCTTCGAGGCAGCGGACTAAGCATCACGAGTACATCTCTTTGTATTATTGAAAAAAATCTAGTTTAGTGAAGTAACCTCAATAAAAAAACATTCAGTGAAAAAATTATTTTATCCATATTTTCCAAGTTATAGGCCTCTGGACTTTTCATTAAAAGTACAATTGTGCACCATATTTTTCTAAATATAATAGAAAATACTTAAATATTTTTAAAATGCTTAACCCATTAAGAGCCCATGACATTTTATATAAAATTATACATAGTACTTAACTTTTTTTCTTATTTCTTAATTCTTTCACCGCAATACTTGTATTTTTGATTGGAAATACTTCGCTAAACTAGATTTACATTTATGGTGAAGCGTAAATAAGATTCTGCATAGCCGAAAATAGCACTCTTTTTTTTAAGTTAATATGTCTGCTGGATAATATTATGTGAGAAAGTCTTTTTGAAACTTGGTTCAAATATAGAATACTTTATATCGGAGTAAGGTTGGGGTGAATATTATAACTTCACCGCGGTTAATAAAAAAATGGCCAACATTTTTCTGTTGTCTACTTTTGATATTAGCTACAGTCAATGACATAAAGGTTCAAAAAATTAAAAAGTAATTCAATTTTTGCTGTAACGTGTTTTTATAACAATATCCGCAATTTATTAAGTAAAACATTTTTCTTATTCAAACTCTACATGTAAAATATAATAAAAAATTGAAGTATTAGTGTTTTGTAGTTTAACATACATACATATTATTACAATGAGCGCACTGAATATCCATAGAGAGCAAGCATGCATAACCATAAAGGCCGTGTCAGATAGAACTTTTTCGCTTTGCGTGACGTTTCAAACTTTGAAAAAAAAGTGTAAAACGCAAGAGGTATGTCACAATAAAAACTTTGACAGCGCTTAATTATTGTTTGTTTACGTTAAAAGTGCATAGTAGTTTTTATATTTTCATTAAAATAATATTAAAAAATGTTATTGGAGGACATATTGGAATTGGTTCTAATCCTAATCTTAATGAATGAAGCATTTTTATATAACTACATGTATACATAAGAATATTAAAATAAACTATTTCCTATAGTTAAAATAATTTGTTACAAATTAATACTAGAAGCCTTTTTCAAAAATAATAAAGGAATAATATTTAATAAAAAAATTACATTTTAAAATACTTACCTCTTTTACTTTAGATTTTGCAAAAAATAATATACAAATGTATAGCAGCTAATTGTCAAAGCGCGCCAAAAGATGAGTGTTGACCAACTTTGCGCTTTGCTTTGCGTTAAAAGTGCTTTATGTGAAATGTTTCATATAAGTTCATACATTTTATCTTAAATGTCAAAGCGAATTTGCAACGCAACGCAAAGCAAAAGTTTTATCTGACACGGCCTTAATTGATTGGTGTTTATAACATAATCAAAGGCTACCGACCATCGACTACCGACTACGAAAGAAGCTAAGTCGCCAGCTACTTAATTCTTTTAACAACTAGCGACCACTAACTACAAAAAATAAGCATCTGTTTTGACATGTGTCCATATTTGCATGTAAATTGAACTAAACATTTACATTAAACAATATAATAAATACATATAAACAGTAAATGAGTATATAATACTTACCAATTTAAATAAAAAAACCAAAAAATAAATATAAGTGAAACAAATTAGAAATTGATGAAAAAAGAACTAAATGGAAAATTCGACAAATAAAAAGTAAATGAAAAATGCGCCAAATAAAACGTAAATGAAAAATTTAAACAAATGAGCAGATGATTATTATTTTTCAATGGTGCCTCTATAATACTTTTTCCCGTTTTTAAAAGCGATATTTAATGTATTGCGTTTTTAAAACCCCCATTTCATGCATTTATTGTATTCGCAGCACTAATCTGTTTTTTGTAGCCAAGAAAAATAGAAATTAGCCTAAGTTGGCTATGGGCTACAAAAGTAGTCGTGTAGTCGGTAGTCGTGTAGCGGCTAAAAGAATTATTCTCATAAGCACACATGTATTCTATTTTTGACATCTTGTAGTCGATGGTCGGTGGACTTGATTGTGTTTATAGCATGACTGTGATGATAATGTTTAATAAAAACAAACAATAACAACATGTATATATTAAAAATCATTTTTAAATAAGTTGTTTCTATAAAAGTTTTAAGAGGATATTCAAAATAAAGCGGTAAAAAAACTTATTTAACTTTAAATTATAACAGATAAGCTTGTAGTCTTTGCGTTATAAAATTTTTCGTTCTAATATATGTATATTTAGTATCAAATGTGGTTGTTCAGCTTAGATTTGTTTGAATTAATAGTTTGGACAAGTGTTAGTTTTGTTTTCTCTAACCAAGAAAACCTAAAAATAATAAGAATGTTTTCTGTTTAAAAGTGCAAAGCATTATTAAATTCAAAAGCATTAGAGTCTTAAACTGCAAGTTTAAAATTCTCCCCTGTGCATGTGTATGGTTTTACTATTATATAGCGTTGCTAGAATTCTTGAATAAAACATAAACTGAAAAGAAATTTAACTACACTCAAAAATTTGATTGTAGAGCGGTGTAAATAGAGGAACAAATCTAGTTTACGGGCACCGCTCCAAAATAAAAAAAAAAGTTGCCTACGGGGTGTAAAATGCAATTTTAAGCAAAAAATTTTAAGTGAAAAAATTGGCGACAACCCTTAGTTTCGGAGTTACGGACCTCCGAAGTTTTTGTACCTAATAGGGCATATATCGAGCATTCGATGGTAAAATGGGACAATATGGGTATCATTTGAAAGGGCATTCAAGGGCCTTTTCAATTAAATAGGAAAAATGTAAAAATAAAATAAAGAAATCAGGTAAGGCTCCAAAAAACGATTTTTTCTATATAAATATAACTTTGCTTAAGATCTTTAATTCAATAGGAATATTTTCTCCTCTATGGTATAACCAACAGCGGCTTCGCTTTCAAAAGATTTCCTGCGTAGCCGGCCTTCGGCCGGTCGCAAAGATTTTCTCCTCTATGATATAACCAACAGCGGCTTCCCTTTCTCCTCTATGGTATAACCAACAGCGGCTTCCCTTTCTCCTCTATGGTATAACCAACAGCGGCTTCGCTTTCTAAAGGTTTCTTGCGTAGACGGCCTTCGGCCGGGCGCAAAGATTTTCGCCCCTATGGTATAACCAACTGCGGCTTCGCTTTCTAAAGGTTTCCTGCGTTATTTTGGAGCGGTAAAGTTAAGTACTTGCAGCCTGCAATCGTGTGAGCTATTAATAATGCATATACAGGAGAATGAAGAAAAGTTATAACGAAATACGTTAATTAAAAACGTGTCTGCTAAGAAGTTGATATAGTAGTAACTAATTTTTACTAATTGTTACTAAACGTGTTCACGTACTCCAAAAATTGGAAGAAGGGGTGATAAACTGATGTAAAAATGTGAGATCTTGAAAATAATTTGTTTAAAATAGTCAGAAAATGTAAATTTTTGTAACATTGAAAAAAAATCAAGCCTTCGGCAATTAAAAGAATATAAAAATTAGGCAAATTCGGCAATTAAAGGAATATAAAATAGTATATTTATGCTTTTTTATTTTCTTTAACCAGTGATGAAACATTCAATGCAAGTACATTTTTCGGCACAAGCTTAATAATAATAATTAAAAAGTAAAGGACAATTTTTATGTACTATTAGGATAATTTAAAATAAACAATGATGTTTTGATTGTTTTTATTGCAAGTATTTTTACATCTAAATCACAATAAAAATGTTTTTTAAAAATAACTGGAAAACAATCATTTTTATGATGTGAAAATTTATTATTCGGAATCTTTTTTATAACAATTTTCTTTAATCGTGCTTGATTCCCTTAGTAGAAAAATTGAAGAAAAAATAAAAATTGTAACTGATTGTTTGCTGTGTTTTGTGTATATAAAACCTGTTGTTTTTATTGTTTTTTTGCTTTGTTGATTCAATATAGTTCTCATTTAATTAACTTGGCAATAGATATAAAACCTTCTAGTTTTGAATACAAAATTTGGGTAAAATCCATTAATGAACTATATGAGCAGTAGTGAAATGGCCATATGGATATACTTTCCCTGCAGTAATACATTTCATTTTGTAGTTTTAAATAATAAATATTTCATGAGAATATCATGAAATATATGATTTATTTGAAGGAATCAAGCACGATTAAAGTAAATTATCATTTTTATGATGTCTTTAAACATAATAAACTTTATACATATACATATGTATAAGCTGTAGCAACGAGGCCTTAAGCCATTACATTACATACGTATAAGAATATAGGAATTGCTTAAATATATATCTTGTTGTTTACCCAAAGGTTTGTTTACATTTGAAAATTTTTCAGATTTTACTATAAATTTTAATGAGTCTTAATAAATATGATAACTGTTTGATTGAATGTTCTAATGGTGAAGGAAGTATCGTGAGTAGGTCTTATGTGAAAAATTTTGTAGTCTGTAATAAATAAACTTATTACAAAATATTACAAAATTTGCTGCTGTGGTTGATAGCTGTATAAAGTAAACGTATTCTAATGACGATTTATGTCAAACTTCTTAACTAAGCAAGTATTCTTGTTGGGGTTGTTTAATTTGTACCAATTGCTTGCTTTACTACGAATGGAGTTTAAACTATTATTTGTTGTTTCTTTTTTTTAGAATTTCCTTTATCATAAAAATTTTTATATGGTATCCAAAAATTATTGTTTCAGTGGACTGTATGGGAGTGTAGCCTGCAACAAGGTATCCAAATATACTGAGATGGAGGTGTATTATTCATTTTATAAACAGAAAGTGTTGAACAATTGAAATCCGATTTTAGAAGCCTGGGAGGATGTGCTACTTTTCTTGTTCTTAGTATTTTAGTTGGAAAATTATGTAAAATCTTCGTAACTCTGCACAGTGCAGATTTACAGCAGGTTTATAGAACACGTCAAGAGCGAAACGAAACCGGATGATATATGGATGAATACGTAATAATTAGCGTCCGAGTAACACGTTACGGTTTTTTCGTTTAACTTACGTTGTGTTTCGTATAAATTTTTGTTGTGCCAAATGAAGTGTTGCTAATGTATTAATTAATATTTATTATTTGCTTTTTCTCATACACATTTTTTGTTTTTGCCATATTTAGTGGCAAACCTGCTCTGGCGCCTTTAAGATACAACAGCCGAGTTTAATAAACAAAGCAAAATTGTCATATATAAAAATGTTCATATAAGGTGGGAGCGCCGCTACAACAAAAAGAAGAAAAACTGGAACTTAAGTAAAGATAAACTTCAAAACACATTTTATAACTGCAATTTTTTCTCATCCTTTTAATTAATGTTTTTATTAAGCTTTGTTTTTTAAATTGATTTAAAACTTTTGTTGTATTATATTTTAAAGAAAGAACTTTTGTAATATAAAATAATACACTTCTGACAGCTACTCTACACTTAACAAAATTTAGCAAAAAATACTAGCTACCGCAACGATACCACCCAAAGCGAATAAATATACGATGGGAGCGATGACGAATCCGTTAAATAAAATAAAATAAAAATATTAACCCGATTTTTTATATATGGAGTTTGACAGCTACCCTACCGGCAAAAATCAATGAATTTGCCATCGCTCCCACCGTATATTTATTCGCCTTGATACCACTTGATAAAATTATTTGCCCTTGAAAATTGTTATACGAGCAGAGTATAAAATTGTATCTGTTAAATAAAAATTGGTACAAATAACAAATTTAAACAATAGTTTCTTAAAAATTATTAAAGTGTGAGTGTACATTTTATATGTATTTATAATTCAAATATAGTTGATGTCTACAAAGATGTGTTCATTCATGAAAGTGTTATGATGTCTTACAACGCCAACTCCTTAATCACTGATATTAATTTATTATTTTTTTAATTTTTTTTTTTTTAATTTTGGGAACTCAAAATAAATAAAATTAAATTTTTTAAACAAATGGTATTTTTTGTGTAGAAACACAACAGACGACGGTAACGAAACGATTTATCGTTGCTGAGAGTAAATGCCTCTGACGGCATTCATAATATATATTTTCATTTCAGCTTTGTGTTTGTTTTCAAAAATATTGTGTTAAAATATTTTATTACATTTAAATGAATTAGATAAATTCTATTAAAAACTCGATGAAACGTAAAGAATATTAAGTACATTTAACATATCCATGGCATTAGAGTCTATTGGACTGGTTAACCTTGTAAGAGATTCAATAGGTCTTTTCAAAACCTTCACACAAATTGAAGAGCGGGACGAAGAATAAATGATGACTGACTTAAGATGAGACATGGGCTCATATTTTTCACCTTTTCTGTTATTTTTTCAATCAATTTTATTTTCATATGTTTAACCTTTTCAATTATGTTTTTCATTTACGTACATACATGTATCAGTTTTTTTTAAATATTTTTATTAGTGAAATTTTGTTCTATTTTTATATAAATAATGTGCCTTTGCTATTATTGTGAATTCAAATGCTTATAAAATGCTTATATTTCTGGCAATATTGTTAGAAGAGTGAGAGACTAAATGTGAGAGAATAATGAAAACCGACAAGAAAATAAAATAAATTTTATCTCAGCGGCGTTGTCGTTGAACGATAACTTATGTCAAATTTGTACGAAAATATCGTTACCGTCGTGTGTTGTGTTCCTACACTTTCTTCGCACAGCTTTGACGTTTCTGACATTACAATGCGGGATACATAAATCTGAAAATATTTTTATTTGTTACGTTTTTATAAAAAAATATGACATTCGTGTTTCAAAAACCCAAAAATGAAAAACGGTAACGTTTTTCTGAGTCTAAATAGCAAATTGTGTTCTGTAAACAGGCTGTTAATTTTTGGTTATTTTTTACTTTTGTAAGTATTTACATAATATTTTTCGGTGGGGTATCGCAACAGGATATTATTGTTTTTATGTTACTTTTCAACTTATTGTCATATAATAATATTGTTAATTGGAGTTGTTCGAAGTACGCCCAGTGCATAACAAATATTAGAATTTAGGAAAGTTTTAATTTTTTAAGAGAAGCTTCGAAAGAGGTGTCAAAAAAAATATAAACATATAAGGTTAAAGAAATTTGATCTATATGACATTATCTTTTGAACCCTTATACATAAGCTCTTGAAATCTTAACAAAGCGAATGTTACTATGCTCAAAATTACAAATATAACAAGGCTTAATGGGTATCGTCATAGGTAAGGTAATTTGACTTATGTGGTGTCACAATTAGTGCCATTGTAGGCACATATTTAATATTTTTGTGTAAATTAACTATGGCCGCTATATGAATATTAAAATCAAAAATTAAAAGGTGCGATCATTAGTAAATCATTGTTGGTATTTATTTTAAATTTACGCAGAATGCTTATTACATTCAAACTATTATGTAGGTAAATTTAAATGAAAAATCCTTTTTTACAACTGCTTTTTCATTTAAAAAACGGTCCACTTACATTTCATTTAAAACAATGTAATTTTCATTTTTTTTTAATGTGGATTATATAACTAACAAAATATGTAAAAACAACTAATTTTCTTTTATTCCAACGCACAAAAAAGAACATATAAGAACAGTAAAAAGTACTGTTTTTTCATTTTTTTTAACTTACAAAATATAACCTACGAAAACATTAGTAACAACTGTTTTTGGATTTATTTTAACTAATATATTTAAACTTAGGAAAAGAGTAAACTAAACTACCTATCTATCTACTACTATCTTTCCCTAAAAAGAATCTTCCAAAACGGTAAAAACAATTGTTTTTCTTATGTAAAGATGCCTTTAGACGAAATGTTTTTTACATATCACTTGTCAGATTTTCAATAACAAAATACATATGTATCGTGTAAATGGTTTAAAACATTTCTTATGTTAAATGCATATGTAAAAGTCATATAACAAATTTTTATTTAGAGCGTGTCCTTTATTTGACAAAGCATATGACTTTCATTGGTGCAACTTTTTCTTTCTTCACTTATACCGTTTTTAAATGATCAAAAGTTCAAAAAAAAAAAACTTAAATCGTTGGAAACAGAATAGATTTGACATCTTTATTAACATTAACAGAGCCGCTCACCAAACAACTGTTGTATACAATGATTGACTTTGTAGGTTATGTCAGAAGTAATTTGCATGTACGTTTAAACGCGAAATTTAAAGCCATAAATAAAAATGACTACTTTGACATACTTACATAAGGAATTAATTGTGGATTTTCTAACTGACAAGTCATATGTAAAAAACATTTCGTCTAAAGGCACCTTAATCCAAGCCACTACAAATAACCTACGAAAAAACTAAAAGATATCGATTTTTATTTCTTTTAAACGTTTAAAAAATTTTACTCAAAACAATATACAAATACGTTTTTCTCTCTTATGTTTTCCTAAAGTTTTTGGCTTTTTTGGGTCAAATCCTACATCATCATTATCTTAAAATTCCCTTCGTATTCATTTACAAGAAAATCTGACGGAATTCTGTACTACGTAGAAAAATTTCAATATTTTTAATTTTTTTTTCTATTTATTATGTTTAAGTACATACAAATTTCTTTTTACAAACAGAAATATAATTCAAAACTTTTGTTTATAAAAATTTTTTCTTGAATCTATTAAAAAAAGTATTTAAAAAAACAAGAAAGTATGAAAGTTTCTACTGATAAACTTTTTTTTATAAATATGTATTTCATTTTTATGCGACAGGGTAAAAATTAACTGTTAATTTTGACTACACAAAAAAACAGTACTTTATTTTCGTTCGTTTTTTAAAAATATACATAAAGTTAAAAAAAAAACTTTCTAAAACAAACATTTTCGTTTATTTGTTACTTCACTGAAAACTTCTTAAATAAACTACAAATAGATAAATTCCTACCTAAAATTTGAATCGAGGCAACATCGGGCAAAAACGATGTAGGATAATAATAATGGTACCATTATTATCATCAAAAAATTTTTTTATATCATTAGTTGTTTGATTATATTTATAACAAAAAATTATAAACAAAAATGTCTTTAAAAGAAAGCGAAAAATTTAGCTGAATTAAAATTTTTAAAAGATTTAAACCTTAAATATAGTTTGCATTCTACGTTCCTCGAAGCTTTATCAAAAGATATGAAACCTGAAGAATACATGGAACTCCAGAACACAGGATGGCCGAATTGTGTGATTGAATACGCCATAGTGAGCAAAAATATTATAAATATGTCCATTCGTTTTTTCAGTTGAGCTAATAAATTATAAAATAAAAATTAAATTTTCAGGCATGTCACAAATTCCGTTCGGAATTAGAATGATTCCGAATTTACTATTCCGATCGAAATGGTTTTAGCTTCTATAGATTCCGTTCGGTTTTAGTAAACCGAAGAAAGTTCAAAATCACTTATGTTTGTTCAAAATATGGCAACATAACATCAAAAGTAGCAAAACAAAAAACCGCGGAATTAAAAAAACAATAAAAGTTCAAAAAATATTTGTGTTTCAGTGCGAATTGCTAAAAAAAAAGTTAATATAAAAAATTTCAAATAAGCCGGAATATCTATAATTGCAACGGCAGAAGAAAATAGAGACAATATTGTTTGTGCGCTGTTACTACGGAATTTTTTGAAAAATAATAAAAGTACGGCATTATCTTTTAAATAAATTCTGTTAATTTTTTGTTTTTTACAAAGGATTAAGAAAAAGTTAATTTTTTTATTAACATCATATTAAAATAAATTTATTTTGGATCAATAAGTAAGGTAAAGAATAGCCTTACCTATAAAAAAATGTTTTGAATGGTTTTTATGTTAACAAAATGCTCAAAATAACAATTCCACATAGCAAACTGAAAGTGGTTTCACTCCGAATTTTTTTTTTTTTCGTTTTACGTTTTCTATAGAAGCAAAATACGGAATCAATTCCACTTCCGAACGGAATTTTGTTCTGTGACATGGCTGTTTATATACGTTTTAATTTCAGTTGTTTATTGTATTTCTTTAATCTATTTTTCGTCTTGGGAATACCGTCTTTATGTGTTCGCGTCGTGAGCTCAACTGAAAAACGAATGGACAAGAATGCTCACCATGGCGAATTCAATCCCATAATTCGGCCGTTCTGCATGTCATCTGTCTGGGCATCTTCATCAAGGCTTTCATCATCGGCAAAAGAGTTGATGTTGACATTGGGCCATGGTGTCATGTATTTGGCATAAGTAATGTTACGCCTAGAGCCTTCACTATCTGTATGTTTCACTACGTCATACATATCGTTAGGTTTGACTTTCACGACGTCATAGCGACCTAGGTACTTAGCTTTAAACTTAACACCTCCTCCTTAAGCTGCGTCTTCTTAATAGCCACGAGATCACCAATCTTGTAATTTATGGGTTGTGTTCTCTTGCTATTGAAGCTTTTTCGATTCTTAGACTGAACTTTCAGTAGCTATTGCTTAGACGCTTTCGGAAGTTCGTCGCATTTATCGTTGTACCTGGCCATCCATTCTTGCTCAACAAGTTCCTTTAGATTGACATCATATTTAGTTCTCATCTTCGAACCAATTAATAATTCAAATGGCGTCGTATTTATACTCCGATGATACGTTGAGTTTATCATTTGTTGTAGGTTGCTAATAAACTTATAGCATTCACTGGGCAATTTCACGCAGAGCTTGGACAACGCTATTAAGCCTCTTAACTTGACCATTAGCACGTGGTAGTCCGGTAGTTATTAAGATATGGTTGATTTGCTCGTCTTCACAGTAGGTTTTGAATTGTTCAATGGGAAACGCCCAAACACGATCAGATAAAATCCGGAATGGGTTCCCAAATATTGCGCTTTGCATTTTCAGGCGTGAAATAGCATCTTTTAGTCGGATAGAGTCAACAAAAGTTTGTATAAGAATCAATTACCGCGAAAATTTAATGGTAAATTTTGTTTGTCGATTTGAGTAGACCGATGTAATCTCTGTGGTAGGTATAGAATGGATTTCTCCTCTTGCTTATCTCGCTTCCAGTTGCTTATTACACATGGAATATAGTTTGCTATATGCATTTGAATCTTTTCGTCTAGCTTTGGTATAAAATATTCTTTGCAGATTACTTTTTTTGTCTTCTTCGTCGAATAATTTCCCTTGTACTTTGCGAATAATTTCACTTTGCATTCCACAATTTTGTGCACAACTCCACTCCTTCGAAAGTAATCCTTGTACGTGGATTTTCTAACAAAATGTCTTCTATGGTTTTTAAGTTTTTATCTTGTGTTTAAAGTGTTCTTGTGTTTAAAGTGTTTCATCTGTGTTTCTAGACGATGCTCGACAACATAATTTTACTCCTTCAGAAACAATATCGATCTGGCAACACTAGTAGATAGGTCCTTTTTCTCTAAAGTTTTCGTAAACGCGTTACAATCGTTCATCAGTTTGAATTTTAAACCAATGAGATACAGGAGAAACTTCTTAAGCGCTTCAATAATAGCTAAACTACCAGTTCATAACTCATGTATTTTCGTTCAGGTTCGGTTCTTCTTTTGCTCATAAAATAGACAGGATGTAAGAGACTATTATCTGGATTTTTTTCGAGTAGTACAGCCCTGTAAACATCGATTATCCGTATGCACTTCCGTCTCATAATTTGGATTGTAAATCTTTAAAGCTGGAGCAGTACTCAACGCCTTCTTCAATTTATTGCACGAAATCATTTGGTCTTCTTCAAATTTAAATTTAACATTCTTTTTCTTTAATAAAAGTTTGGTAAAAATTTCCTGAGGTATCCGGGAAGACCGAGGAAGCTTTCTAATTGTTTAGCGGTTTGTCGCACTGGGTGGTTAATCATTGCCTTTGTCTTTTTTGGCTTGGAGAGATTTGTTGGTTCTCGATATCATGCCCTAAGTATTGAATGCGCTGTAATAGTTGGCATTTCTTTACGTGCTACTGCTATTCGACAGAAACAATGACAAAACTTCTAGTTTTGCAGTTCTTCTTTGTATAAAGTTAATAGTAGAATTTACTTTTTATTTGCAGCGCAGTATTGCAGCGCACATTGTAAATTGTATGAAGTTTGAAGGTTTCATTGACATTATCAATAAAGCAAAATATGATAGGGAAGGGAAAAGGAAATGCTTGCTTGCTCACTTTACTCTTAAAAAAAATATTTTTACAGAAACGAAAGAAAGAAACCTAAAAAATTTCGCCCTATTTTGACCCAAAATATTTTTAACAGCATTAATTTAATAATGTATTACTCCAATTAGCAGTAAAAGTATATAGCGAAGAATTTTTAATTAAAATTCGGTTAAAACCTTAACTTGCTTTATTAAATAGATTAACAAATAGTTTAAAACTCTTGGATGAAACATAGAGTGTGCTAAAAGATATCAAGCCATGGTAGTGAGTTACGAATAATCTTAAATAGTCTTCCGAGAAACCTATCTAACTGAAGCTTCATGATATCACATATGTTTAACTCTGGTATACTAGTTTTACCATTGTGAATTAAAACTTACATTTTAAATTTACAAAAGGTTTAAAATTTCTCTTTATGAATTTATTAATTTATTTATAATCGGATTTGTTTACAAATATTAAATTTGCTGAACAGTAATTATATTATTTTTTACTATTGGCATTGAGTTTTATCTGCGTAAATCCTCTTGTTCGATTCATTTGCGTTTAATATAGAATAATTTTTTTGATTTATTTTAATTATTTTGTGTTTATTATATGAAGTAACACATTCGGAATGTTATTAAATATCATTATGATAATCTGCACGATATTATGTCTCATTTTTATTATACGAAATCTTATAACATAAATATAATTTAATAAATTTTATTAATAGGAATGCAAGTTTTTGCTATTTATTTGGTATTTACCTGAATAAATAAATATTATATTTTACAACTTGAATTTATTATAAAGTTAATAGCTCCTTAGCTCAATAGTTTTTGAAGAAAATAAAGAGGTTTTAGTTCTGCTTACCAAGGGTTAAAAATATTTATAAAATGATATATATTCTAATTAAATTTGCCTCTTTTTATGTAGTTTTGTGTTTTATAAGATATAGCAACAAATTTTTAGTTAAAGGAGATATTAAAGATTGCTTCAACTAAAAAAACGCGCTGGATTTAGTGTTTTGAAAAAAGGAAAAGTATTTTTAGCAAGTATAATTATGTGTTATAATAAAATTTAATAAGTAAATTCATGTAGTGTGAAAAAAAAAACAAATTGTGTGGAACCTTAGTTTGTGGAATAATACTCGAGTTAAATTGAACAACCTTAGGAAAGGAAAAAAATTGCCTAAAATAAATTTTTCAAGTGTCACTCTCTCATCAAGCTCAACAACCATAACATCATTCACTCTAGCAAGCTCTAGAGTAACAGTTCCTGCCACAGCAATATCTACACAGCTCCACTAATCTCTACAGCAACATCGATAGCAGGTTTTTTTTTTGGTTCCCAACATCTTTTTTGACAACCACAGCAGTATTCAAGAACAAACTGACCAAGTCAGATCTATAATTTAAACCATCAAATGTTGCAATTGACAAGAACAGCGACAATATTATCGACCCCCACTACAACAATAATCACACCGGCTTCCACCGCCAGAATGGTACCATTTCTCCAACTACAATGATTGCCTAAATTTAAACAATAGCACCGATACCCTCCACAGCGCCATCCTATAAGACAGAACCAATACCATTTTCTACACCAGCAACAAAACCAACAACAGCAGTTCCCACAACTTTAATATCATCAACTACAACTACAGCTGCTGTAGTCGAAGTGGTAAACACGTTGGCTACAAACCTGCTTGCCCCTGCGCCAACCAAAAATAAAAAAATGTTTTTTTTTCTCTTTAATGGTATAAATACATATTCAGAATTAACATTAAACATGCAGCCTCCTTCGTCGGTACTTCTTCATAGCATCATCGCCGGCGAAGTAAAATAACTAATAAAATGGCTATATCTATCTTTCTCTTTTCATCACCTGTGAGAGATAAGTCATCTATCCCTTTCCTAAAGAATGTAGCACGGTTACGAAAATAACTAAATGGGCATTATTGCCTAAAGTGCTACTTCTCTTAAAAAAAAAAGTAGCGGTTACGACAACAGCAAAAGCGTCATTTGCCATACAACATCCACAGCAGTAGCAACAACAGTTTTTTAACACCCACAAAAATGGCAACATTTTCAACATCAACAGCGTCTTCAGTCTTACTACCACAACATCTCTAAAAACAATATCATCAACAACAACAACAGCCCCAAGAATCTCATCAACAGCAGCAGCTCCAGTTCCAGCAACTACAATATCACAGATCGCATCAATTACATCCCTCAAGATAAGTATTTAAGCAGAAGTAGAAATATATAGCTCATTAAACACATTTTTTTTATTATTAATTATTATTTGCGAATCAATTATTTTCGTTTGTGTGACCATTATCAAGCCAAAACCTTAGTAATTTTAGCTTTGCATATGTACGGGGTGTATATGTCAAGGTGTATATATGTATATATATCCAAAGTAAATAGTATCGGTACGTTAATCGTTAAATTCTTCCGCGGTAATTCGAATAAAGCGCGTTCGTAAGATTTGCCAACACATCCTACTATTAGATTGGCCAATGTAAAGGTAGGTAGTGAGTTTTAAGAATCCGTGCGTCAATTATAAAGTCTCGGCAGAAAAGTGTATTAAACCTTTGATACATCAATTTTTTCGGATATATGTATAGAGGAGCATATGTTTACCTATAAGTATGTAAAGTATATTTTTCTTTTTGGTCCATTTTCAATTTCATAAATTTTTCTTAACATTAATTAAAGTGAGACACTATATATAAGTTTGTATGTAGGTATATTAGTCTTAATACTCCCAAGTTAAGCCTAGACCTATAAGCGTATACGTTTAATTAGGTCAGAAAATATATTCCATATCTAGAGTAGGACAATTTGTTGTAATAGCTAACGATAAATTTATATCCCTTTTATATGTATAGATTTTTCTTATTAATAAGACACACAATTTGTTATCATGAAATTTAAAACCTAATCGTAAAATCACTTCGATGGAGTGTTAGTAAAATAGAACGGATGGGCACGTAACCGAAGTTGATAGTGAAAAAACTAAGGGGCAGTTTGCAGAACTTGGCGAGCAACTGTCAAGGTGAAGTCCGTAATGACTTCAAGTGGGAGAGACGTCCAAGTTGGTATAACATTAGCCGACATTAGGTGAAGACGTAGGATGGCAACGTCAGCAAAATCTATAGTGTAAAATTTAGTTTCAGTTTAAATTAGTCAAGATAGAAAGCGTTCGTGTTAGTAGCCCTTTTTTTTTTTTTTTTTGATAGCGGATTTTATAGTCTGGTATGATTATTTTTTTTAATGTGTTAAGTGAGCCAGAGAGTTGAAAAGAACCTCCCAGTCCGGCGAGCTTAGCCGCGCTAAAAGCCAGCATACCAGCACTAACAACAATCTGGCCACAAAAAAAAGGGAAACGAGTTGATCAATTACGTTCAACGAAGTCTCTCTTACAATCTAATTCCATTTATTCTGGATAACATTCTAAAATCGAAATTTACATTTACATCATGCACATTACAATTTTAAGAACGATATTATACGTATTGTACGCATCGGCCATGGCAACAAGCCGTCAATATTCCACTGATTGCTGACGATAGAATTTGTTTTAACATTCGTGAAAGTTTTTAAGTACCATCTCGAAAGATAAACATGCCCCATTGTTCGAATTAAGAACTCACTGAAATCAAATACTTCGGTCTAGATTATAATAGGCGCCTTACTTGAAGTAGCCACACAAAAAATTAAAGGAATATAAAACTTTCGCAGTTGAAATTGGTAGACTTTTTTAGCATTTTTTAAACACATAACTGTGTTTAAAGTTATTCGCCATTATTTACTATAGAGTAGCTTGTTCTTCGATTCGCGGCTTAAAAAATACCTGGAAGTCTTTGTATAAAATATCCACTGTAAAAATATCACATATTTGGGTTACTTCTTTTCGTGTTTTTTAGTCATTTATTTTATTCAATTTCATTTAATTAATTTCACTTTAATTGAAAAATGCGAACAAACTAATCTTAATCTAAACATATAATAAAACAGTTACGGGGTTATTTCTGTACATAAAATATTTTTTTATAATTTTAGTGGTGGTGTAGATAGTGATCGATATGGAATACCAACCAACTCTTATTAGAATTTTAGGCTGTCTGTCTGGTTCTCTAGAAACTACTGGAAGAATTTGAATAAAATTTTGAGCGGTTCAAATATAGAATACTGTTTGCTTCGTAACAATAAGTTATTTCGTAGATAAAACAGGGATGCAAATATAAAAGCACCAAATTTTATTGGTATAATTGTACTAAAGCAGTTGTCAGCACATTTTATTTTTATAGATAGAAAATTTTTAACACTGTTTATAGATCTTTACAATAAACATTTAAAACACATTTTTATAAATTTGAATTTTAAGAAAATTATAAACGACACGCGGACGAAGTTGAAGTTACTGCTAGTTCATAATAAATATGTAAATTGAATATTTTTAATCGCATAACAATTAAATTAACAAAAAGTTGACTTTTTTATCTATTAATGCAGTAACAGTAACAGACTTGCTTTTATGCAATAATGGAATTAAATGCTGTCGGCAAAAACTAAACACATTTAGAAGAAAAGTATCTCAAATCATTTCTGCAATCATGATTATACATATTTTATAACGTTGCAATATAAAAAGCATGCTTACATACCTTATAACATAAACCGATTGGCTCCTTTTGCAAATTGCTCTATGCGAAAAGTCACGTTTTTAATTTGCCTGACTAGTTAATGCACAAGCTCACTCGATTTTCCACTTGAATGCCAAACAAAAAGTTTTTTCTCTTTCAAAGCTTTAATAATCCATGCTAGTATTTCTGCTGTAATAAATTGCAATGTATAAAAAAAAATAGTGAAGTACATTGTACAAAGATTTAATAAATTTAAATTAAGAATGCCAAACTGAAAGATGTAGTGTTATTGTTTCGTAATTCAAATAAATTCATCAGCAAGAAATGAGTGAGCGAAACTAATACATGAACAATTTTCTACTAACATTATTGCAAACATTACTGTATGGCGTTACCGTTATACGGCTTTTGGTGTTTAATTGTAGATTAAATCGAAGCTTTGGCCTGCGTTTATACATGCTTGATTAACAAAGTTCAAAACTCCGCTTATAAAAAATTTTTAATTAAATCTGTTCCAAGGTCAAGGCAAAATTTACATTAATTTTTTTTTTTTTTAAAAGTCACCGGCAGCACTGTTTTCTACAGACATCACATGTATTAAATAGCTTATTTTTCCATTATTACATATTTTGTAGGAGTCTGCATTTTTATACTTGTGATTAGTTCTCGCGAAAACTTCTTAGGGTATTCAGTCTATCACTTCAAGAGAAGTCAAAAAAAGAATGTGCCCTAATGTTTGTTTGTTTGTACTAGTTTACTGCAGGGGCTGTTATATTGTTGCTTATTTCTATATAAATGTGAGCGTAATAAATTTGTTTCTTCTGTAAAAGTGAATTCTGATCAACATAAAATATTTATTTTATTTATTTATTTATTTATCTAGCACAACAAGATTTAACATCTTATAAATGACAGTACTTGTTATAAAAAATGCATATTTCATATAAAGATTAAAAAAAAAATTAAATACGTATGTTTAGATAATAAAAACAACAATGATAATAATGGTTACAGTAATAATAACAATTATAATAATATATAAAAAATATATATATATAATAACATTAACAAAAAACAAATGGATAAAAAAAATAAATAAAAAAATAATTATAATGAACAATACTCCTTTTAAACTTAGCAACGTTGTCAATCTTTTGGATATTGTTCGGTAAGGTATTCCAAAGACCTGTTGTATAAACAAAAAATTGACGTTGATATAAAAGGCTTTTGTATTTAATTTGAATTATTTTTCTAGATCTAGCAAAAACAATTTTTTTGTATGAATAAGTTGGTTCTTTTGATGTTATAATTTTTGAAAACTTTTGAAAAATATATCGCGCTATGTTGTTTTATAATACGTTTAGTTTGCGTTGGTCTTCACTATTACAGTTCGCAAAGATTTCGCAACTATATAAGAGTGATGGGATGAGAAAAGTTTTTGCTAAAAGCATACGTATAGCAAATAATGTGGAAGCCTTAAGTATCCAAAGATTTCGAAGCATTCTACAAACTCTTCCCGCGACAGCATTAATATGGTCGGACCAAGTAAGTTTATTGTTAAAAATTATTCCTAAATTAAATCTTATAATTCTAAGAGCAGAATTACTTTCCGTAACAGTTCTTAAAAACTATAAACGATTTAAGTTTTGCTAGTATTTAAGTAATAACTTAATATTACTTCTTGCAACATCACTGTTAATGCTTCTTCTAACCAAAGATTACACAAAGAATAATCAAACGCTAGTATCATTAATCAACCCAGAAAAAAGTATTACCACAAAAATCTAGTTATTGTCCAGTCTTTTTTATTTAAGTGTCTCATTTATAAACAATTTGTTAAGCTCGCATGTGTGTATAACATTAAATAAATTGTTTTCTTTCATGTCATATGTAGAACATAAAACGCAGGATAAAACAAGAAAGAAAATGAGAAGTAATACTTAGTCTAAGAATAAAAATAAAACGAGATAGATGTGTATGTAGTACAATATGTGTGTGTCTTTATTAAGGTTAAATAAAAAGAAGAAATGAAAAAACGTCAGATTTTCTTTTCGTTTATGCTATTTTATTAATAGACGTATAATAAATTTGTCTTGCAAGTATATGCATTCCATAATATTTACTTGTATTTTTATAGACTTTTTTAAGTTTTTTTTTAACTGCCTCTTTCTTAGCCTGGATTACAATCTTATTTTTTAGATCCAGTTCCTAAAAATATTCTTGCTGAAATACATTTTTCTGAGTACATTAGCAAGCGAGGGTCAAAGTATCTCTAACTATCTTGAAAAGAGTTTTGTTAAAGGAAAATGACCTTTAGAATTTGGGTGTAAGGTACCGAATTCTGTCGAACTAATAGTGTCAACTCTTACCATTTAATCGTCATCACTTGTGTCAACTTCATCTCTCTTCGACCCCTGGGAACATTACTAGTCAGGCAGGTTGTTGGTCGAGTCCTAAAGTTAGATATTATTGAGAAATCAAAAAAAATCGGCGTTCCCCTAAAATCTACTGAGAAAACCTTGCACAAAAAAAATACTAAAATGCATATGATCCACCTATCATCAGAAGTAAATTAAACGGGGCAACAAATGCTTGGTTTGTAAATGAGCAATTCTCAAATAACTCTTCTGGCGAGTATCCATTGAATGAAATTCAACAAATAATAAAGCATCCGCAGAACCTCTTTTGATGGGTAAGGTAAGTCTAACTTATTTTCGCAACGGTTTTCTTGCTTACTTGCGAAAGTTTAACAATTAATACAAAAAAATTAATTTATCATTAAAGGAGGTGAAATTAAACGTGAGCCATACATTTTGGACAGAAGATATTTGTACAAAAGTATCGGATAGCTTTTTTAGAGGGAGTTAGTCTTGTTCTGTTATCTTGTGTTTAGTTTATACATACAAAAGATATCAACATACAGGCGAGCAAGTGTACCCAGGTGTCTGCAAAAAAAAACAAAGTTTTTTTTTGAAATATCGGCCGCACACATTTCTTTCACTTTTTTCAACTGAGTTGGTGGCACAATATCTATAATTATAACTTTGTTGAATTCATACTTAATCATAGTTTTGTTACTGGTAAAATTTTTACCGGCACTAAAAGGCGGAAAAGCAAATTATTTACTAATTTAATTTGATAATCCCGTTGCTTAATTTTAATTATTAAATCGCAAGTGCACGTGCATAAAGCATTAATAAATTATTGTAGTGTGTTGTGATATATTATATGTTCTTTATTTTATTTTGCATCATAACTAGCAAAACTCAAATTATTATTCAATGAAATCGTTCAAAGTTAGGCACCTAAAAATAATTTATTTGTTGTGTATTCCATATCGAACACTATCTACACCAACAACAAAATTTTCTAAAAATATTTGATATACAGAAATGACTTCTTTACTGTTTTGTTACATGTATAGATGTTAGTGATAAGTTTTCTCAATAGCAATGTAAACAGTAGCGAAATGGCAATCGAGACGTTTTTTTACCCTCAATAATCAATATCGGTGATTTTAATAATTTATTCAGGATAATTAGTACTATATTTTTAAAGATTATTTAATTCCCGCTGTTTATCTTTAATTATGATTTTCTTCATTAAAAATATATGGCTGGCAATTTTTTTTACCAACATATCCTTCTATGTTCGATGCTGCTGGACACTCAGGGACAAACGCTGATAATTGAGTTTGAAACCAGAGTGGAAAATAGAATACTGTTAAGAAATTAAGATATGTATTCGACATTCACCATTTTTAATTATAAGTACAAATTTGTTTGGATTGAAAAAAAAAGCTGTCACATTAATGTGTTTAATCATATCTGAAGAATGATTTAAATATTTGGGGATGCAAAATAAAATTAAAGTTATTCAAAACAAGTTCTAGTAGTATATTATTGCTTAATTTTTTTATAATTTTCAAAAAAGTTAAAAGTTCAAAAACTTCACTAAACATAATTTGCAGTGTCTCATCAAAACCATCGACAAAAACTCCTTCTGACGCTTTCCCGCCATCGCACACATGTAAACAAAAGCATCCTAACTTTTTATTTTGCTTCATTTATACGATACGATCTCCATAATTTCTCTTATTATTGACTATTCTTTGTCTTAACTTTCACCAAGTTTTTCATAAGGTTACTTTTATATAAAGGGTTGATAATTTTTTTAACTAAACGTTTTTCATATGCGCTTGTCGCTCTTGCCCTCTATTGCCAATAGTTTATTCTATATCTTTTATCTCCTGCAGGACTACCTCTTTAGAACCTAAGAAATATGACCAGCTTTTTTACTCTCAAGATCTAAGAAGATTTGTGGATTTTTTTTCTATTTTCTGCAAAATTATTTAAAATAACATCAGTCCGAAAGGGGGCAGTAAATTGTAAGCTTGTCAATTCTGAGTTGGTGTTTGTCACGGTATTATAGCCCACCATAAAATTAGATCACTGTGCTGCACACTTATCAAATTCATTTTAAATGAAGCAGGTTGTCCTCGAGGATCCTGTTTGTCCCTTTTCTCTATAACCTATATACAGCTGATTTCCCTAAACCATATAACTGTATTATATCAATATTTGCTGATAACACTTCTATCCTCAGCTCCGAATTGATGTCTGTAGATATAATATTTAACCTTCAGAGAGCCTTAAATGAATTAAAAACATATTTCAATAAATGAAAAATAAAATTTAACACCGATTATATACACGCAATTTAGTTTCCAAAATAACGCAAATGCTTTTACCACAAAACATCGTAATACTTGATAATCGCTTGAAAATGGGAGCAAAAAGTTAAATACCTGGGAGTGGTACTTGACCCAAAAACGAAGTTTAGGGACCAATATACCTTTTAAAATAAATAAGATAAATGTGTTAACGCTAATTCTCTAAACAGAGGTTTAAAACATATGCCATATATGTGTATATAACGACTCATTGCGGAGACTCTTTTATTTTGAATAATCTTTAGGCTATTATTATATATATAATTTTAGCTGTTGCAAATAGAGAGGCCTAGAACAGACGAAATACATTGCTTTTAAAACCCAATTTTTGTACGGTATCCTTTAATGCAAATCATAAAGTTATAGAGTGAAACGATAATATTTACATTTACGTTATTGCAGCAGGCTAAGTTCCACAGTTTTCTTATTAGCTCCCATTTTCATAATATGATAAAATTTTAAAGAAAAGAAACTACACATCGTAGATATTATACGTTAAGTTTGAAAATTATAAACAGAAAGCCCTCTAATGAATGAAGCAGTAAATAGTGCATATTTTAATACGGCTGTGAATATAAAGAATGTTGTGTAGCAAGCCGCTTATTGGTTTGGTCCATCTGCGCACCAAAGAAAACCTTTCCAAATTCTTTGAATCGGAATAATTGCACATCCGTTACGTCATTGTCATTCAATAACAAATACTAGAAGTATCTCTCTTACTTATCTCCTGAACGCTGTACTGAACGTATATTTTTTTAAGTCTTTACGAATGAAAGATCACAAAGGAAAAAGCTTTTTTCTGGCACTGAAGGTAAGCTGATTCATTGGGAACATACCTTACATAAGAATGCCAGCCTAAAGAAAGCCGGAATCATGATGCGTAGAAATTCGTCTTAATTGCTTAAAGGCAAACAAAGGTTGAAGAAAGGGGTTGATAAATATTGGTTGTATAAAGATGATGAAATTGTGGTGAAGATAGAGTCCATACCTCTAAAACCAGAGGAGAGAAACCTTCCAGCCATTTTTAAGTAAAATTAATAGATGGATATAGTTATGGACTAATAAACATCCCTTGTTCATACAGGCCACTTCAAAAGGAGCGCATAGGTTGGTTTTTCAATTGTCGCACAAACTAAAAATTTAGTACCACGCAATTATTTAACATTTTTATTTTTTAATTTGATTATTAGTCGAAATATTTTAGTGTTTTATCTGAATCAATAATTTAATGCGGAAAAGGTTCAGGTATATTCTAAGTTCTTTATTTATTAGGAGAGAGAAATCAATTTTATGTTTTGAGAAAAAGGAGGGTTTGGTTGGCCTATGTTTTGTTTGTTAAAAGTGATGAAAACACTCTGATGGTTGCCACGAATAACCCAAGCACACCAATAAATGTTCCTTATATCAAAGATATATTGCTCCCCTCTGATGAAGGGCATACAAGTTTTGGTGTAGCCGCATACAAAACTCTTTTATATTTATTTTTATTTTTTACTGTTCATTACCCCTAGAAATAATATGTCATAAATGGTTCGTTAGTTTTTATTTCTTATGGTCAATATAAACAGCAAAATTAATTGACAAAGTTGTTAAGAAATATCCACAACGTACAATAAAAAATTTGTATAACGAAATGCTTAAATAAAAGGATAATAAAAAGAGATTATTTGAAAATATTGTTTTAGACATTTTGCGACAATATAAAAAGTTCATTAACAATAATTGTCTCAAGGACATAAAAGAAACATTAAGGCTATAGAATAGTAGACACCAAAAACCTTCAATAAATATTCATTTTATTGAAAATAAAATTAAGTACAAAAATTACTTTTGTAGTAAAATTGTGGTAAGTTTAGTCTCTAATAATAGAAGCAGCAATATTTAATGGAAGGATAGAAAGAGTATAGGTTGTTTGTTTGTTTGTTAAATTTCACGACTGGCTTAATACGACGTAGGCTGGCCACCTTTAAACAAAAAAATTTCGGATGTACTTTTTCCCTCTTAAAAATTGTGATCATATTATTTATCGACTTCATTCAGTATTCGACTTAATACATATTAATCGCACATAGGAATGACCAAATTAAAATCTTTAGTGGCATTCAAAGTATTGCGGCCTTTGAATGTCTCTCAAAGTGGAAACTTAAGAATTTTATTTAATCGACTTGAAAAAGAAGGATGTTATCAGTTCGCCTAAGTGTTGCTTTTTATGTTTCTGCATGCAGAACTCAGTCGTTTCTTAGCCGATTTTAAGACTTTTTCTTTATTTGAAAAGCTATATTATTATTATTGGGTCCAATTTCAAAAACAGAACATTAATTTAAAAATTAAAAATATATGGTTTTACAAGTATTATGAACCGTAAATGGCATTATTTTAAGATTTTAAAACTGCTTAGCACTATAGCTTTCAGTATGAAAAATTAAAGGGAGTTACCATAGGTGACATAACTTCTTTAAAACCGTTATAGCAAACGCATGCCCAATAGTTAATTTTATTTGATATATATGGCCATATTTTTTAACAGTTGTTGACAGACGGCTGAAATTGCTAAGTCAGCTTTAACATTAAGTATACAATTTAAATTTTGTAAATAAAGGGTGTTCCCATAATTGATTTATTCGACCAGTATTGTCTGCTGTAAAGTCGATTTTTTTTCAAGAATTATTTTAATAATTATTTTAAAAATATTTTAATTATTTTAAAAATATTTTAATTATTTTAATAATATATGGGCTTAAGATATTTGTACTGGTGTAAGTTTTTTGTATAAGTTTAGAACGAGTTACGTAGTTTAAAAGTTTTTTTTCGGTAAGTTTTGCTCCGATATAAATAATAATTTTAATTGGCTTGTAAAATACATAAGCATAAATAAATATTCTTCTCAGAACTCTTTTTTTGTTGCGCTAATTAACCTGTGTTTTTAAATTACAATCTGATAGTTTTGTTGAATCTTACTTTATGGAATACAAAACTTCTTTGCCAAAATCGTTTTAGTTTCTTTATCAATGATTAAAAAAAAAACGAGTCATCGATTCTAATACAAAACGTCTATTTTTTCTATCTGTCTCGCCGGCTGTCTTTTTGTATTCGCGTCAAGTAAACACTAATTAATGGATTTTAATAAAATTTTGTGAGAAGGTCTAATAGAAACTTTGTTCAAACATATAATACTTTTTTCATAAAAATATGTCTTTCTATAGAAAAAATCAATATAAAAAATTAAAGCACTAAAACTATTGTCAAAACCTTTCATTTTTGTTGATGAAAAATTCTTAACACTGTTTGCAGAACTCTACAAGAAACATTAAAAAACCCATTCTTCTAAATTTGAATTTTAAGGTAATTAGAGTTGACCCAAAGCCTTCTATACAGAATATCTTTGGTAGGCAAAGCTGGTATTTCTTATAACATAGGGGAAAAAACCCTTGCGACCGGATGAAGGTCGGTTATGTATAATATCTTTGGAAAGCAAAGCCATTCTTGTTTTAAATGCGGACGTTATGACTCTTTCATAGGTAACACTATTTCCGTTCTAAAACGTCAGAGTGACATAATGAAAACGTCCATGGATATTATGTCCTTGGACACTTTGCCATGCCACCAGTTTTATGCTTATATTAATGACACTTGCTACGTTCACCATTACTATTTTAAATGGAACTGTTCTAAAAATTCAAAAGCTGCTGGTCTACCTACAATTTAAGTGTTAATATAGGTCACAAAAATCACAAACGTTTAAAAATATAAGCTTTCATTGATTTAAAAATGATATTAAATGCCATTGTTGCCTGACATTCATTTTCTACATGGATAAGGAACTTGTATAAAGTAATCGGTGGAGCGAAGCAAACGTGTAGAATTTCAAAATGCTATTAGTGCTTATTTAACCAATTTTATTTTTCTGTTGACTTAATCGCTCCTCCTGGGCGATCGATTATTTGAAAATAAACTTCGTATTAGAACAAAATTTTTTTAAAATTAGTGAAAAATTAAAAAAACTGCACAAGGAAAAAGGATTGTTGAAAAATGGTTGTGGTCAAAACATTATATGTAAGGTAATCATGTTTTTGTTTTCGTTTATGCTTATCCATATAATAACGTAATTACAACCGAAATAGAACACTCACAATAGTATAGTTTATTGACTTTACTAATTTATTCCTTCATAACGACTATTTTAAAGAAATGTCATGCACAACTATTTATTTATTTATTGCCTTAATATCTAACAATTATATAAAATTAAAAGATATTATAAAGCAAAGAGCTTTAGCAACATCGGCCTTTAGCTTAATCAAACTAATATATATAGGTGCGTCGATGTAAACTATATATGTATACGTTAAAAACTATACATACATTATATTCATTAAGTACGAATAGATAAGAATGTATATACATATATAATGTTAATAATTTAAATACAAATTTAACAATTCAGTAGTAGAAATTACATTTTTATACAGTTCTTACTAGCTATGTATTAGACATTAAAAGGAGTATTTTAGTATGTCAAACAGTTATGAGAATACATGTGCATACATAGGAACATGTATGTACATAAGTATGTATAAAGCTAAATTAAATTATAAATATGAGTAACTTTAAGGAAATCTATAATACTTTGTATGTTGGCAGTTGTCGGTTCAGATATGAAGGATTTAGTGTTTTTATTTTGAAATATTTGCTGGCGCTGCGTTACGAATTTAGGACATAAATTAAGGATAGGGTCCAGATTATTTGGGTAAGGAATGTCGCAGTTACATACGTTACAACAGGTAATAATAATTAGATGGCAATGTGAAAAATATGTGTGTCCTAATCTGAGCCGAATAAATTTAGTTATATCCATTCTCGAAAAGTTGTTTGATCTATTTGTTAAATAGTTCAATACTGTAGAATGTGGAACGTTGACTTCTTTGTACCAGGAAGACGTTGTTAATGTAGTTTGGTTATACGCTTTATAAAAACTAATGTGATAATGAGCAATATCCCTCACATAATAATTTGGCGTCAATACCATTGGACCTATTAGCGCATTCTTAGCCGTAATATCTGCTAGCTCATTTTCTTGAATACCCGAATGACCAGGAATCCATTATAGTTGAATTCTTGGGTAGAAATCCATTAAAACTGTTCTAATGGTTGTGGTGTAGTACTCATTGTTATTAACGTTCAAAATAAATTTTAAGCATGAAAATGAATCCGTGCATGCACAACTAAATAAAGTATTATGTATTACGTTGAGACACAAAATATTGATTTTATAAGTCAAAAAATTTTTCTTGTAGACATATTTTAACCCTTAACTACATTCGTGGGGTAATTTTTACCCCACTCCGCACCCCATAATTTATAACCTACTTTGTACTGAAGCATATTTTTTAATACTCCGTGTATTGTCAGTGCATTTCGGCATGACAATAATGTTAGTTTTATAAAAAATACACAAATGTAATATTTCACATTAATACTTTCTTTTTTTATGCGAGGCCCTAAAAAATAGAAAGAATTTTCGATTGGGTTAGAAAATTACCCCACGAATGTAGTAACATAAGTTAAAAAAGGGAATGTAGTTAAGGGTTAAAATAAAAGTTTGTATTTAGTATGTGTAGCTAATTATTGAATGACTCGTATCATTGAAATTCGATTACAATAGAAGAAAAATGAACGTGAAAGCTTGTTCAAAGCTTCAAACCGAAAAAAATATATGTATTAAGCTACCTACACACAACTTGTTTTACACAGCTGTATAAGCCATAAGTAATTCTGCATGTGTGTCAAAATTGGTATTTTACAGAAGTCTTTTAATATTTAGTCACAAACGTAAAGGGCTAACTATATTATGCTTAAACTAACTTAAGCTACTGTCAAAAGTCAACGAAAAGACTGTCAAATACGTAAAAAACTAATTGAAGACTTTTTGGTGGCTATATTGTACTTTATGAACGAACCTACATACTTCACATAGTTGCAAACATTTGTCCTTCAAAAGACACTGTTTTCTTCTTACAATTTTCTAATGTATCGATTTTTTACCTAAAGTATTATTAAATATTTACACTTTTAAAGTATATTACTAACAATAAATGATTACGAATTATTCCTTTAATAGAAATAAAGCAAATAATAACATAAATAAAAAGTACTAAAAAATACAAGAGTGTGTACATTCCTAATCAGATGTTAATATTTGAAAATTTGTTATTAATAAGAAAAAAAAAAAGTTAAAATCATTAAAGACTCAGAATATATTAAAAATTGCTACATATTTGATTGCATTAAATGTTTTATTTGATGATTTTTAATTTAATTTATATTTTCCAAAAAAAAAATCATTTTCAGCGTCTGTTGCAGTTGGCTTAAATTTATGAAACAATTGACATCTGATTTCTTAAGCAAAGTACGGTCGGCTTCGTTGTTTGCTTAAGAAAATCACACTTGACGAAAAGTCGCTAAAGTACATTATAGTTACACAAATTTGATTACGTTTAATCGCACTGTTTTTAAGCTTTCTTAAGCACGTAATAGTTAGGCCTTTAATATTATTTGCTAGTCTCTATTATATCTAGTATATCTGTTGCCTTTAACTCTGCAATTAAAAAAATCGGTAACTTTTCTTTTGTTGCCTTATTTGTTTCCTTCGACGCACAGATGCATATTTGGCGAGAAGGCGGTCAAAATTCCGTAACTTTTGATTAATCGGTTTTTTCTGTTTAATACGTGGGATTTTAACTTTTAATTTTTGATAAAAAGCATAAAAATCGACCGACAAAAAAGTTAAGAACGGCTTAATATTCGTTACCATTATTAATTGAAGTTAAGTATAAAAGACAAGTGTTAAAACATTAAAAAAAAATTTTTTCATATATATGTTTATTTTTATTGTTACAAATTATAATTATTAGCAGTTTTGTAAACTAAATCTTGTCAGGAAACACCAAATTTTGGCCCACGTAATGTTTTGAAGCTTAAAAGCAAGAAGGGCCAAAGGTTGGTTTTTTTAAACATACTTTTGAAATAAAAAATTTAAATTTTTTTTAGAAAGTTAAAACTTTCTTAATAGCGAAAAGTTTTAACGAAAAAATCTTATTTCGGTTGAAGTTATACTTTATTTTGTAAATATTTCTATAACAGCTTATAAAATAAATATTAATTAACTTACATAAATACATACACTTTAAAATCAAAAAGGATACTATACCCTAAGCAATTTTAGTAAAAATTGGTGTTGATCTTCTACTAGCATTTTTGCCTCCTCGTTTTACTAAACTGGAGTTGTTTTTTCCTTTCTGTCGAATGTTGGACATGTATGTATCTGAAGTGCACAATAAAATGGTGATAAGGTCTTCATTAGTACAACATCAAGACATTTTTCTTGTGCTATGTTCGCGAAAGAATCTGTAGTCTTTGTTCCTTTTTTCTTGCGCTTTCTTGAATGTTGAATGATTTGCTCCCCAATATACAAAATTTTATGAACCAATGAAGACATATATTTCCAAGAGTATTTTTTATTGTAAAGTGCAGATGTTTTATTGGCGTAATCACCAAATTTTTTTGCATTTATCTTTCCGTTGCATGTTAAGACTTGTGATATGATATTGAATCGTCGTATTAACTCATAATCTATACCTGTGATAGATACTGCAGTTTTTGGATCGGAAAAAATCTTCTTGCAGTATTTTCATTATTCGCATTTCCTTCTCCTTATTTAGGTCGGTAGATTATTAGGCCTATCTGAAGATATCTTTCTTGAATTTGTTCTTTTTTCTTTCGTTTTTCTGCAAAAATAAACAGGTACTAAGAAGAATCAGGTTAAGATCATCCCATTCAGTGTGTACGCACATCTTTTGTGTACAAAATTGTGTTATTCAATTAAGCAAGGAATTAGCTTACATTTCCTTACTAATGTGATAATAAAACTTACATTCGAAAGAATGCCATAATAAACATGTGCATTCACGTATTTTATTTAAGACCTTCTCTTTAATTATTTCATTATTCTGGATTCATATTTCTTTATGATCTTATTGTTTTATGATATATTTGACATTACCAACTCTAATGGGTAACCAAAATTTAATTGAATAATTAGTTTTTTGCAAATATGATACATTGTACCTATAAGGCGTTTGTATATTACTAGATTCCATTGCATAAGTTATAAACGCCATCTTTTAGGGAAATTTGAAAAAATAGCCTTAACTCTGTATTAAAAAGTTAGCAGAATTCAAAAATAACTCTGTAGATTTTTTTTTTTTTTTTTTTTTTTTTGAAAAATTTCGTATGTACATATTCATAACTTTTGTACAAAATACCTGACCTCTGGTCAGAAAAATTGCTCTAGTGCACATACAATCTGGCGCACATATAATAGGAAGGTTTTGGGCTATAACACAGAGAAATATTTTTATGACGTGGTTAGGAATTTAATTCAAAAATTTATTTTAAAAATTACAGCGCAATATGATTTAAATAATAGTACACTAGTTTAGTAGAAGTTTAATTTATTGTCACATTCTTTTGATTTTTTAATTAAAATGAAATTCACTTGCTGCAAAAACAATTCGATAGTTTTAGACACTATTCTGTTCATTAAGCAATGTATAGCCACAGTATTTAAATGTAGCCGCAACTAAATATTTTCAAGTGTTAAGGGACATTTGAACACACAAAAATTTTCCATTATGTTGACTATCGACCTGAACCTTAATATGCAAGTAATAATACAGTTACTAGATGATCGTAAATAGGTATAGTGATTCACAAACTTGAGAAGCTTATGCACATTTAATTGTAGATATGGATTTACATAAAGAGCAATTTAAAAAAAATCCTAAAGTTCTGAGTAATGACGGAATTCCAATATTTAACACATTTAAGCAACTTTTCGGAGTTTATGATTCTGGAAGGGAAAATGCATTAAGCATTTTTAAAAGCGAGGGATAAAAAAATCTCCAGCTTTTTTTATGCTTCAATCTTTGTTGTACCCAAATTTCATTTTCTGACATAAATATTATGAAAAATATGGACATATATTTCCAAGGCGAATTAATTATAAGGTCGCAACCATGGCAAAAACATGTACCAGGTGGTGGCAGTGGCGAAATTCACTAACTTTCGCCGTTGCAGAAAATGTCAAACTTCATATAAAAAAATTTTCGTTGATTTTTTATATATGGAGTTTGACGTTTTCTGCAACGGGGAAAATGAACGAATTCGCCAATGCCACCACCTGGTGCATGATTTCGCCATGGTCGCAACGCTGCTACAACAAAAGAACAATACAAAGAAAAACAGGCACTTTGTTTTTGGCAAGGCGAATTTAAAACGTACTATAGACGCCAAAAGTTTTGGTTTATCTTATATATATTTTAGTTTTGTCTACGGAAAACATTTTTAAATTTGGTTTAAAAAAATATGTTTTTTTTTGCATTGAAATCTCCACAACAATAAGACGAAGCAAGAAATATGGTAGTCGAGTTGGCTTTAATTAAGTTTATGAACGCAGCTCAAAAATAAAAGCATAAAATTTTGGGTTGAGCCTTAGTTTCGGAGTTATGGATCTCAATAATTTGTATGTATAGTATGACATATATCGAGTATTTTATGGTGAAATGAGATCCATTATCATTGGAAACTTTTTTCAATACCTTTGTAATTGAAAAGGAAAGTAGTATTAAAAAATAAAAATCTTTAGGTAAGAAACAAAAAGCAGCTTTTTTCATTTAAATGTAACTATGTTCGTATATCAAATAAATTTAGTTTTGCGGCAATACAACACAAAAAAAATTAAGCCGGCTAGCGTATTTTGTACATCTTACCTTATTCTTTATGAATGCATTCACACTTTTGAAGCATTACCTTAAGTGAGCGAAGCGAAGCCGGTATTAGTCATACCGCAGATGAGAAAATCATTAATCCCGGGCAAAGTCAAACTACGAAGGAAATTTTTAGTATGCGCAGCCAGTGGTTGTTATAGATCAGAGATGAAAATTCGGCCAAACTTATGAATGTATTAAACAAATAAGTTTCTTGCAAATAAAAGTATTTTTATACAGGCATGTTCTGAAATCCACACGAAATTTTCACTTCATATTTTTCAAGGCATTGTTTTTGAAAAATAATTTTATAGCAACAATGCTTTGAAAAATTTGAAGTGAAAATTTCGTGTGGATTTCAGAACATGCCTGATATTGTTTCTTTATCACAATGCCATTCTATCTCTCTAGGTTTAGCGATTGACAGCTGTAATTCTTAGGTTTTACAAACCAAGAATGATAGAAAAACAGATTACGACATGCCAATGATTTCCCGCTAGATGACGTATATTCGGCTAACTTCCAAAATGTTAATTGCTTTGTATTCGAACAAAGTATCATGTTTCATAAAGCCGCTGTACAAAATATTTACAATATAAACGATTTTAAAACGTCACAAATGAGTATTTTTAACGCAGTAAAAAAGCAATGAGGCATCGGTTTTATTGTTGATGCTTTGTTCGGTATTCGTTTGTTTACTTTTAAAAAATAGAAAACAACAAAGAACGCTTGTATACGGAAAAAAGAAAAAAAAACAAAATTATAAATAATGACCGACTCACAAAGGTAAGTTAATTTGATTTTAATAAAAAATATATAACTACATGAACAAATACATTTTTTGTCATATTTTAACGAAAAAAAATAGAATCATCAGCAAAAAAAAATTGCTGCTAACAACAAGGTTGCGCAATGAACCAGACTCTTGCGCAAAGCGGAAGAAACGCACCGTTCTGTGGGAAAAGGTCTTAAGAGAAATAAAGGAGGTGGATGATACCTTTCCCTTTTCTAGTAGAAAGTTTTTAAACTTCTGTGTGATTAAAAAGCGCAACAACACTTCTGGAGAAGCAGCCACGTCTTGGGATTTTTTCGAAGAAATGGACGAAGTCTATGGTTGTCGGTCCGATGTGACTGCCACTGCGTCAACTTTACACAGTTCCCTACAGGACATTTTATCTGACACACAGTGTGATTCTCCAGAAGTAATTACATCGTCACCAGAACCTCCTGTGAAAAAGAAGTGCAAGGTTTTAGAATTTTTGCAGCAGCAGGCGTGGGATGTCAAGGAAGCGCTGCAAGATTTAAGAAAAATAGAAGAGCAGAAATTGGAGCTTGAAAAACAGAAACTAGAAGAAATGCGCAGTCTGCGTATTCTATTAAGTGAAGTAGTCAACAATAAATAATATGTTTAAGAAAAGAAGACTAATTTTGTTATACTTATGTAATCTTGTGCTGTGAATTTAAATAATAACTTTTTTTACAAGTTTAAGTGCCTTTATACCAACAAAGAACTGAATTTACTGTAAAATATTTGAATTTATTTATGTATATTAGTTAATCATACCTAATTTAAACTATGATTTGAAAAGAAATTAAAAATACATAGGTTGTAAAAAATAATGGCTTAAATTAGGTTCAGCTGTGGATTTGAAAGCTGTTTTTTGTTATTTTTTTTTTTTTTTACATTAAATAATAAATACATATTTTAAAATGAAATGAAAATTTATTCTTTTAAAACACATATACATATGTACATAACAAAAACAAAAATTCAGGGATTGCAATTTAAAAAAATTAAGTATTAATCTATTATTAGGCTGAAATAAGCGTTGTCAGCTCCATTCGCTTTTTTTTAGCTTCTTCCTTTTGCGAAGCAGTGCTGCTTTGTACTTCGCTATTCATGCTGAAGCTTCTATTGTGGCCTTCATCTGAAACTTCCATATCCTCCTCGTCTATTTTCTCATTTTCAATTATTATATTATGAAGTATCAAACAAGTCATAATAATTTGTTTTACTAGGATTATGCTTTGCACTTCAATATAATGTAATATTCGATATTTTTTCTTTAATACACCAAATGACTGTTCTACAAAGACCCTTGTAGAACTTAATACGTAATTGAATTTTTTTTCTGGTGTTATATGTCCGTTGTCCTTATAAGGTGTCATTAAAAATGTTTCTAGGGGATAAGCACCATCTCCTAGCAAATGACTCTCAGATGGCATTTTTATTGATTTAGTAACGATTGCTATTCTAATTGGACTATTATGCCATACAGAAGCATCATGACATCTCCCGGGATAGCCAACAAAAACATCCAGAAAACGCATTTTACTATCAACAATAACCTGGAAAAATTTATTAACATTGTGAATGTAAAAAATATAACTAAAATTACCTGTACTATTAAAGAGTATGTCCCCTTTCTATTATAATAGCTGATGCTGTCCCATAATGGTTGTGATATTCGGATGTGGGTTTCATCAATGCAGCCCAATACAAAAGGAAATGGAAGTGCACGACTAGACTCAAACTGTGCCATTGTTATTCGTTGGGTCGCCTCGGTCGATGGGAAAGTTATTATTTTGTTTTTAGGCAGCAAAATTACTTTTATTGTTTTCTTAAAACACTTATGTGCCGTTGCAGCTCCAGTACCAAATCAATCTCCCAGTTCTCTGAAGCTATTCTGGTGGCTTATCTTCCATAGAATTAGATAAACCGATTGGGTTAATGGCAAACAAGGCCGCCCTTTTTCCTGCTTTGGCCACAAAGGCTTAAGCATGTTTTTTAAAGCCTGTAAAAAGAAATATTTGGATTCAAATGAAAAAGAATTCATACTTATTACCTTGAAAGTACTTATTTTCATCCTGAAGTAGCTGCTGAAAACGACATCCGACATTTTTTCAATAACTTCCCAAAAATTAATATTTTTTGGTATTTTTCTGCGCTGTAAATGTTTTGGTACTACTAAAGCATTCCTTTTGCTTTTAAGAGCTTTTATCACACTGACGGAATTTTGTATTGAGTTTTCAGTTGAATTTTCTGATAATTAAAAAAAATTATCAAAAGTTTAACTATCGCTCTTTCCATTTTTCTGTTTGTCAATAATAATAATGGTGCATTGCAACATTTACGTTGCATAATGAAAACGTAAACAAAGCACATAGTTGCATTGTTTCGGAACTTTGCATATGTAAAAAGTATAAATACCGCAGCAAAAATGTATACAAACTTTGTATTAATACATTTTGGAAGTCAGCCTTCCCCTAAGAAAGGGTTGCCAATCCATTCGTAACACAATCATTTTTAGGGCTGTGTTATTTATTTTGTATGATTAATATTTTTATATTTATTTACTTATGTAGTTGGATCAGTGTTTTTGTTAAAAACAAAATAAACTTTAAAATGTTGATTTTCGTAAAAAAGCGTTTTGGTAAATACCTACCAAGCCGCTAAACAGAATATACCTATATATATATATATATATATATATATATATATATATATATATATATATATATATATATATATATATATATATATATATATATATATATATATATATATATATATATATATATATAACTATATAACTATATATATTAAAAATATATTAAACAGTCTTTGCTCGTGATGTTTTATAATTAAAATTTATATTTGAACTTCGATAATTAATTATAAGAGAGTGACTTAATTACCTCTATTTGGTTTTATTGTTTCACAACTTCATTTGTGTAGCCTTATAAAGCTTATCAGTTACTTCTCCAGTTGATCTGTAAGCCTTAAAAATGTGCAAAATAATATAAGTATGTAAAATAAAATAATTCAAAATATAAAAATATTAAAAAAAAATTTGTTCTTTTTGTCAAGAAAAAACCTGCCTGTATAAACTGCAATGTAGGTCGTTTTTGGCGTTGTAATCTTATTATGGAAGTTACAAGCCCTTGATGTTTGAATGCACTCTCAATAAAATGATTTCGCATTTTCTTAATTCCTGGAAAAATAAATTTAAGCAATTTTTCTTGCCTGCAAACCTTAAAAATAATGAAAATAATTGCACCATTCCAATGATTTTCTGCTTTCCTTATTGCATGCATACAGATTTTTAAAGGGGTTTTCCCCCTTAAAAAAAAACTTAATGTAATAAAATGCAATGAAGGAAATCTATTGCTGAATGCACACTCAATAAAACACTTTTGGTTTTTCCCAATTATTTATTTAAAAAAATAAATTTAAGCACCCCCAGAAATTGTTTAAGTAATTGTAAAATGTTGCGTTTTTTTTTTTAAGTAAATAGTAAGTTTTCATGGTTTGATATGAAAATTATTTTTTAGGTAACATCAGTCGTATTGTGTCTAAATAAAACAAAGCGTTAATCTCAAAAAGCAAAAAATCTAAATCTTAATTATTTTGTCCGAAACTTGTTAAGTCTAATGTGAGATTTGGCAACCCCGGAATTCAAAACCAATTTTGATCGGTTGAAGCAAATATATATTAGATTTCGATAACTCAGGATTTTTAATTAAATTTTAGTATATTTATTTATATAATCTGTATTATAAAAACCGTGTACGAAGTGTTTAAAATAGGAAAAAGTACACGAAATCCTCGCCAAAAAAATTGAAGCAAAACAAAAACATGAAGTGTGCAGTGGACAAATGCAGCAAAATGATAGAGAAAATCATGTGTGTGTGAAAAATTAATTTTGTGCATATTTATAATTAATTTAAATTTAGCTGTAACTATTTATAGTTTTCCAAAGAACGATAAAGGACCAAAAAGGCTTCGGATAAAGTCTTGCAATCGGCGGGATGCAATAAAGACCCACAGGGAGAGAATTTGTTCTCTACATTTTACACAGATAAAAAATATTTTCTTTAACAAAAATAATAATTTGCCCCACTGTTATGTTAACATATTTTTGGTTTTCTATCATTCTTGTTACAAACAATGTTCAGATAAAAATAATAATGTGTGGGTTATTTGTTGCGGATTAGATCGAGCGAAACCGGCAACCTAGAAGGTGAAAGAGTTAAGATACTTGCTGACGAAGTGGAGCAATTGCTTTGCTAGTTACCTTGTGCTGGTTTTTAAATTACAAATACCGCTGCTTTAGAATACCGGAAATTTTAGAAAAATAATTTGAAACTATTGAACGACAAAGAAAAAACCAAGAAATCAATTTTAGTTTTTATTAAATGATGTGACGCATTGGATCTTTAAATCAGGGGAAAACTAACCTTAGTAGAGAAATTTTTTGCATTTTTATTACATATTTTTTTCTTAGCAGTAAATGTTAATGTAATTGTAAACTTGATTGTTTAATAAAATTTATAAATTGTTTCATATATTTTAGAAGGTCTTAATATTAGGGTTATATAAACGGTTTAGATATAAAGACTTAACATCGTATGAAATTAAGTATGATAGGTAAAATTGTTAAAAAATATTACTACTAAAACAGGTTGTAGAAAACAGTATAAAAAAAATCATTTTAAAGATTCTTATTGCGTGTTATTATGTTTCGATTTATAATTAAAGAACTGAAAAAATAACATTTTATTGATAATTATATTTTATTAATTAGTTTTTAGTTTTGCTAAAATTAGAAATGCTTACTATAGCAACACATTCTTCCTTCGAGTAACAGTTTTTGCTTATAAAAGAAAAAAAATTTTTTTTTAAGTTTATTAATATTTTAAAACATCTTTAAAATATCGTTGACATACCTTTAGAATAACAGGAGTCTTACAACTTTATTTTATTTATTTTTATGTACCTCACTATTCGCTGTTTCTATTTTTGAAGTTTAAGTCATTTATTAAAACTTCAAAATCAAAAATGTATTTTGCAGTTGAAAAACAATTTCTTTACATTTTCTGGCAAGGTGATACGATTGCTTTCCTCTACTAGGTGTTGCCGAAGTTTTCGACAGTGTGAAATATTGAGCCCATTTATTTTATAAAACAAAGATTCTTTCGTATTCCACAATATTTAAATTTCAAATAATTCCAGCTATATATTCTAAGGCATCCTCTTGAGGAATACCAATGTCGTCTACAAGCGAGTCAGTACCTCTGCGATATTTGCCTCTGGTCAGATCTGCTTTTTAAAGTCATCACCATACTTTGTTTCAATGTTCTTTCTAGATACATATTCGACTGCTCGCATGTTAGTTTTGCTAATACTTAACCAATTAGTATTGTGGTTTTCGACATTTACCTTACCGTCAAGGTACTCCGTATTTTTTGCTAAATAAAAATATTAAATAGAAATTCTCGATCGAATATATGGCTTTATATTTCTTCTGAATTGATTATTAAAACAAGATTGCAAAAAAATTTTCAAATTAGTAATAATTTTTCAACATACATAAGATAAATTTTCGAATTCTATATTTGAAATCCTGTGGTGAAGAATGGTCATTCAATCCACCTTTGCTTCAGATGGAACCAAAAAAATGCTCCAAAACATCTTGGTTACTCTATTTTTTACCAAATACGTGATTCCATACTTAACTTAACTTCCTGATGAAACATATCAGTTGCTATGTTGATCATAATTATCCCATTTTGAAAGGACGCCAAAGTCTTCTTTCCAGGTGCTACAGGCTAAGACATAATATCTGTCATGCGAGCTAAAGTGTCATGCTGCTTTGAATATGCTATTCCATATGGTTCTTTAATTATCAAAACAGTTTCCAAAAAGTGGTAACGAACTAACTTCATAAGGTGGGGTGTATTAACGTATGTAAAAATTTTTCTTTCCGTGATCTTTTGGATACTAAACCACGGCTTATCTTTAAAAAAAATCTAAACAGAATATACCTATATATATACCTCTATATTTAAAATATATTAAACAGTCTTTGCTCGTGATGTTTTATAATTAAAATTTATATGTGAACTTCGATAACTAATATATATAATATTTATTTGTTTTTATTGTTTCACAAGTTGATTTGTGTAGCCTTATAAAGTTTATCAAATACTTCTTAATTTGTTCAGTTTTTTAATTAATATTACGCATAAAATTCATGAATCGAGAAACTCTATTGTTTAAAATGGGAGCAGTACCGACTATAGAAGCGGTGAAACGGAACAAAATTCGTAGAGGAAGCAACCACATCCGTAGTGGAAACAAAAACCTTTGTTGAGAAAGCAAAAATATTCGTGGTGGAAACGACAAAATTCCGTGAGGAACAAACAAATTGGGAGACAAAATGTATGTATCTACACTTTTATATACTTTTAAATGGTTCATAAAAACTTTTACATATATGATCGTTTATAGGGATGCATTGCGTAAGGAAAATGATATGCTAAAAATGAAAAAAACAAAACTGAGATTACTATTAGAAAATTGTCTCAAGAAGTTCAAAAGTTAAAGTTTACAAACGTTTGATTTCTTAGGGTAAAATACTTAAAAGTATTAATCCTAGCATAGAGCAAGACGATTTGGTGAAAGATTATGAGGAGAAGTTGGAAAACCTGAATTATGATGGTTTGGGGAATTTGGCTGGCCATATTTGCAACAAATTAAAAAACGAAGATTGTAGTATCGTCGCTAAAGCTATCGAGAACTCTGCATATTCATGGGTTAGACATTTAAATGAAGGTGGGTTAAGTATTCCATCAAACACTTAAATGGAAACCTTATAATCTTATGATGCAATTTTGTAAAACGAAATGGGAATAAGTTACTTAAAGTAATATATAGAAAAGCACTTGGCGGAAGCGAGGGATATAGAAGCACGTGAGGAAGTAAAATGATTCTTTTGTAGATGCAGAATGTATTCTAGAATACGGTGTCTTAATGCAGAAATGTCCCAAAGTATGAATAAGCGCAAAGGGAAATTAAATAAAACAAAAACGTAATATAAATAAAAAAAATATTTTTTTTACCAAAAATAACAATTTGCCCCACTGTTATGTTAACATATTTTTGGTTTTCTATCATTCTTGTTACAAACAAAGCTCAGATAAAAATAATAATGTGTGGGTTATTTGTTGCGGATCAGGGGGGTTATTATGTATTTCGATTCGAAAATGTAATGAAAAGTAAAATGGTATTATGTAATTCGTTCAAATGTCATACAAAGTTGAATTAAGAAAAAAATTAAAAAGAGGAGTAAAACCGGTGCTGCCAAGTCCAGCAAAGGCAAAAACTTTGGCTTCACTTGTATTTAAATTGTAAAATTTTTGTGAAAAATAAAACACGTTTGGATTACTGAAAGCAAGGTTTCGCTGTCTGTTAGCAGCGAGAGAATTACATTATGCTCCCTAAAAAGCCGTTACAATTTTAAACGTATGCTGTGCATTACACAACATATGTGTGCAATTTAATGTTGATCTTCCTCCAGTAGATTTAAATGAAACAACAAGTTATTTCAGTAACAGCAATGCCGAAACAGAAACTAATTCCTCTGATATCGCAACAAATATTAGAAATGAAATAAAAAACAATATGCTAAGGAATTCATAAAAGAAACCATATTTAGTTACATAGTAATAACATAAAAAAAACCAATTCATGTTTAAAGCTTATTAAATAAAAAACAGATACGTACTTATACATACATATGTATTTTTAAACTATTCTGCGGGTTTATATTTATTTAATTTTATTTCAAGAATTTCTTTGCTGAGTTCCAACTGCTTCATTTTCTGTTTGGTATTTTCCAATTCAATTTTTTTCTTAAATTCGAACTTTTCCTTAGCTTTACCATAAAATCAATCATTACATCGTATTGTCGTAGCTTTGTATTGCACTTTTTTTGTGGTAGACTACTAGTGGTTCAAAAATTTTCAGCTATACAATGAAAAAACAAAAACATTTTATTGTTAAAGTGTTTTTTAATATTTTTAATCAAAATACTTACGTTTTAAATATTTTTTTTTTTCTTCGACAGTAAAATGGCTTTCGAATTAAATACGAACGTTTTATTGTTTTTTTATGTTCGCTTTCGTATTACATAGTTGCATTTACGAAAGAAAAAAAGTAGTATTTTCCAATTTGAAAAAAAAAAATACACTTCAGAAAAAATTTCCGTATTTCGTAATTTTTCGAAAATCGTACTACATAATACAAATTATGCAAATACGAACGATTTTTCTTTCGAATCGAAATACATAATAACCCCCCAGATCAAGCGAAACCGGCAACCTAGAAGGTGAAAGAGTTAAGATACTTGCTGACGAAGTGGAGCAATTGCTTTGCTAATTACCTTGTGCTGGTTTTTAAATTACAAATACCGCTGCTTTAGAATACCGGAAGTTTTAGAAAAATAATTTGAAATTATTGAACGACAAAAAAAAAACCAAGAAATCAATTTTAAGTTTTTATTAAATGTTGTGTCGCATTGGATCTTTAAATCAGGGGAAAGCCAACCTTAGTAGAGAAATTTTTTGCAATTTATTACATATTTTTTTCTTAGGAGTAAATGTTAATGTAATTGCAAACTTAATTATATAACAAAATTTATAAATTATTTCATATATTTTAGAAAGTCTTAATATTAGGGTTATTTAAACGGTTTGGATATAAAGAATTAATATCGTGTGGAATTAAGTATGATAGGTAAAATTGTTAAAAAATATGTCTACTAAAACAGGTTGTAAAAACCATATAAAAAAGTTACATTTTAAAGATTCTTATTGCATGTTATCATGTTTCGATTTATAATCACCACAATTGAAGAACTGAAAAAATAACATTTTATTGATAATTATATTTTATTAATTAGTTTTTAGTTTTGCTAAAATTAGAAATGCTTACAATAGCAACACATTCTTCCTACGAGTAGCAGTTTTTGCTTATAAAAGAAAAAAATTTTTTTTTTGAAACCTATAAAATGGACGAGTTGTAAAAAGTTTATTAATATTTAAAAACAGCTTTAAAATATCGTGCACATACCTTTAGAATAACAGGAGTCTTACAACTTTATTTTATTTATTTTTATGAACCTCACTATTAGCTGTTTCTATTTTTGAAGTTTAAGTCATTTGTTAAGACTTCAAATACGAAAATGTATTCTGCAGTTGAAAAACAATTTCTTTACATTTTCTGGCAAGGTGATACGATTGCTTTCCTCTACTAGGTGTTGCCGAAGGTTTCGACAGTGCGATATATTAAGCCCACTTATTTTATGAAACAAAAATTCTATCGTATTCCACAAGATTTTACTTTCAAATAATTTCCAGCTTTATATTCTAAGGCATCCTCTTGAGAAATACCAATGTCGTCTACAAGCGAGTCAGTACCTCTGCGATATTTGCCTCTGGTCAGGTCTGATTTTTAAAATCATCACCATCCTTTGTTTAAATTTTCTTTCTAGATACATATTCGACTGCTCGCATGTTAGTATTGCTAATACTTAACCAATTAGTATTGTCGTTTTCGACATTTCCCTTACCGTCAAGGTACTCCGTATTTTTTGCCGAATAAAAATATTAAATAGAAATTCTCGATCGAATATCTGGCTTTATATTTAGCCATAAGCTTTATATTTTTTGATTTGGGAAATCTAAATAATAAAAGTAAAGTTTCGCTCGTTTATTATATATAAAAGGCTGCTTATATTAGAACATACTTACGCTGCAACTTCTTCGGTCTGCTGGTGCTGTACTATTAGCAAAGTTTTGGAAAATAACAGCGATTCACGTCCCGTTGATATGATATCTAAACAGGAAAAGTGATCGATACAAATATGAGCGTTTGAAGTAAATTTAACTCCACACAGCTTACGCCACATTTCCTTTCTACCTTCGTCCTTAGGAACATTGAAAAAAGTTCCGTTACGGTTTCCTATTTCTACCTTTTTTTGCACAACCAGCAATAATATAAATGGACTTAACACCGCCAAAACATATTAAGATACAACTACTTACCCTTTATGGAAATTTCTTTCAAAATCTTTGAAAGCTGTTCCTATCTTATTTTGTTCCACCTTACATCTTTTGATGATTTTAGTGTCATCACATTAAATGTAAATAAATTATGGTATATTTTAATGTATCGAAAAAACAAAAACAATAAAAGAAATATTTATCATTTGGTGATCTTGAGCTTGAAAAACTTTATTATTTTTAAATAAATAAAAACGGTAAATTAAAAATCAAGTAATATAAAAATTGTTTTTCATTCAAAATTGTTTGGGAATTTTAACATTTAACATTTTAAATAAAAAGACAATTTATTCGTTGGTTGGAAAAGCAAGTATCGATACGTATTTCGCTGGTTGCTCAAGCCAGCTCATCAGGAAACCTTTATCCAATTTTTAGAAAAGCTAAAAACATCTCTATTATGTATAAAAACTTCAAAAACAACATGAGAGTTATTTCAGAAGCCAATACAAAAATGTTAAAGCTTTAACAAAAATTACCAACACGCAAACCACATTTTTATTTTTTCTTACCTTTCCTTCTGCAATAGGTTGGTTACATGCCGACACTTAATGCAGACGTAAGGCGTGTTTAAAATAAAAACAACAAAGTTATTTTTTAATTCCTCAAGAGGAAGACAAAAATAACAATGATGCCAACAGTTTGCACAAGCAATTGCATATTTTTTATTCAAAATTGTTTGGGAATTTTTATAATATTATTTATTATATTATGCTAATATCCCATTTAACATTTTAAATAAAAAGACAATTTATTCGTTGGTTGGAAAAGCAAGTATCGAAACGGTATTCGCTGGTTGCTCAAGCCAGCTCATCAGGAAACCTTTACCCAATTTTTAGAAAAGCTAAAAACATTTCTATTATGTATAAAAACTTCAAAAAGAACATGAGAGTTATTTCAGAAGCCAATACAAAAATGTTAAAGCTTTAACAAAAATTACCAAAAAAACAAACCACGTTTTTATTTTTTCTGTTTTTAGAATTCCAAAAATTGGATAAAGGTTTCCTGATGAGCTGGCTTGAGCAACCAGCGAAATACGTATCAATACTTGCTTTTCCAACCAACGAATAAATTGTCTTTTTATTTAAAATGTTAAATGGGATATTAGCATAATATAATAAATAAAAATTGTTTTTATTTTATATACAGTTTGTCAAATAATTCTTTTCAAAAGTGTAAAAAACCAAATATTTTTAAATAAAGCACTTATAATTTGTTTAAATTCTTTTAAATTAATTTTTTTTCTTCATATACCTTTTTTTTAATTATGTTTGTAAATATATTTTATTGAAAAAACTTATAAATCTTTCATAAGAAATTCATAATCCAAAACTAAAAAAATATATTCAGGCTTTACAGTGTCAAATAAGTGTTTTCAAAATTAAATCAATTCAATGAAATTAATAAAATGTTAATGTTTATTTTTGACTTAGTATTTCGTGTGTCCCCCTTGAGCATCAATTACTAACTGCAATCGCCGGCACATTGAATGAATAAGCTTTTGCAAGTCGTATTCCTCGGGTATTTTTTCCCATTCCTCTTTGATATACTTTACCAATTGCACTTTATTTGTTGGAGATCTTTTCCCAACTTTTTTCTTCAGGTGGACCCACAAATTCTCAATGGGGTTAAGATCTGGGCTTTGAGGAGGAGTTTCAATAACTTTTTTGCAGTTATATAGTAGCCAGGACCTGCAAATATACGATTTGTGTTTTGGGTCGTTATCTTGATAAAATTTAAGGTTGAGTTTTCGCGGTTTTTCTGGGTCAAAAAACCCGAATTTGCGGGCACTGCTGCACAAATCGTTACTTAAAATATCAAGATATACTTCTTTAGTCATAATTTCGTCCAAAATTCTTATCTCTCCAGCTCCTCTACTAGATATGCAAGCCCATGCCATTACAGACAACTTCCCAAATTTTACTGTTGGTATAATATTTTTATTTTGAAGGGCCGTCAAGGGCTTGCGCCAAACTTTTTGGGGTCCGTCGTGATAGTAAAGCATAAGCTTCGTTTCATCACAAAAGACTACGTCATCCCAGTATTCTGGTTCAAAATGAACATGCTGAATAGCAAAATTGTACCGTTTTTCAATATTATTCGCCGCTAGTAACGGTTTTTTTCCAGCTGTTCTGGAAAAATATTGTTTTTTTTGGAGCACGTTTCGAACAGTCTCGTGTGAAATATTAACCCCAAAATCATTATAAATTTCAGACGCAATTCCTCTGGTGCTGGAATGTGGGTTTTCTTCAATAATTCGCATTATTTTCCTTTCAATGCGCTTGGACACCTTTTTTGGTCTGCCGCCTGAACTTTTTGCTTCAAGTCTTCCTTCTTTTTCGGCTCGATTAATAATGTTGTAGACTGTTCTTAAATTCAGGGAGAACATTTCTGCGATTTCCTTATGGGTTTTATCTCTATAATAATTATAATACACTAATTGAACAATATCTTTGCTTATACGTTTTCCTGGCATTTTTAAAGCTCAATAGTACAATCACTTGTTACAGGAACGACAATTATTTATAGAATAAATTTTCTCTACTGACCTCTTAACATAGCAGCATGCATTAATTATTTTCATGTTTAGTTATTTTCATAAAATAACGGTTCATCTCTATTTTTTCTTGATTTTGAAAACAGTTATTTGACACCACATAATCAATGTTCTCTTAAATTTTTCTTGTTGTTTTTGTGTTGTGCGATCTGTTTTTATTATTTTTCGGCATTATTATATCCCACATAACCAAGACAGCAGAATGTGCAAAAAATTAAACAAGTATGAGATAAATTAGTAGGTCGTATTTCGCCCTGAAAGTGTTTTTCTATAATTTTTTTTGCATTGGAAAGAATTATTTGACAAACTGTACTTTTTTTTATTTTGAACATCTTTCTCCAAAATGTTTCATAGAGGCTTTTAAAAAAGAGTATTTGTTAAAATAAATGTTCATAATTTACTGTATTTTGACTTAAAAACAGTCTTTGTTAAGTGCCTCAAGTTTCGCTGCAGTTTCTTTGCTGACTAGCTCAATACGTGACATCAGGAAAGGTTTCAACTAGAACAGCAGCACAGAGACAAGCACAATAAAAAAATCGTATTAAGACAAGCAAAAATAACAATACAAGAAAAAATCATTCAAACAACCGGAAACACTTTTGAGGGAGAGCCAGATGTTTTGCACACCACTCGCCCAACCAACCAGGGACACACTACTCCAAATGCAATTGTCGTTGCATCTTCTATAATCCACAAACCCTTACATCACTACACTTACCTCACATTCACCGCATTTCAGCACAAATCTACCACAAACTCATGCTTGTTTATTAAAATTATAAATTTAAATATTTATTAAATTATAAAGCATAATAAACCTAACGATCAGAAAATCAAAACTAAATTGTAATAAATTTGAATTTTTAAATTAAGACATACAAAAAAATTAAAAAAAAATAACACACAAAAAAAAAATTTTAAAATATCGTTAACACTAAAGATATACGGTGCCTAAATAAAAAAATTAAATCTGAAATTTATTTTGCGGCGAAAAAAACACCGAAATTAATTTCCATATAATGCCCACAAATATTTTTATTTTTTGAAATTTTATTTCATTTGTTTCGCCCGAAAAATAATCTGGACAATAAGGGAATAAAATATGCTAGATACTATGCCCTACCTAAAGGAGCTTTCTTAGGTGGTTTGACAACACTTTCTGTTTTTATTACTTCAAACTATTACCTCAAACTCATTTTCTTCCGGTTAAACAAAATAAAGTCTAGCGGCACACACGATAAAAAAAGTAGATTATTTTAGTTAGGAACTAACAAATTCTATATTTTTTTATAGGTATTTAAATTACTAAATTATTTATATATAACCACAAAACAAAACTTAATTATTTATGTAAATAATATTTCTCTTGTTTAAAACTTTCTCATACTAAAATTTTCTTCTTTTTTATAAAAATTTAATTTCCTACAATTTTTTTTTTCTACTTCATTTAGACGAAAAACATCATGGCCGACTAAGCATATCCGTAGATAGCTGCTTCCAGCCTAAGACTAGTGGCGCTTACCCCAGGATGACTGCCCCTTTAAACTCACGGTAAGTACGTGCCGTTTACACAATGGCCGTTTCAAATTTTAATATTAGGTTACCTGAATTTTCTATTTTGGTTTTTTTTATCAAATCAGCGCAGGACCAGCCTTTTACCTTCAGTTCGATTGTCACCAAAAATAAAATAAAACAGCTAGGGAGTGCAAGGGGACTTGCCTTGCTCCAGGCAATGCTCTTCCTGTGAAACAATTATATTTGTTTTTCTGATAATTCTTTTGTATTTAAAATTAAAAAAAAACTTACCCTAATAAAGATTATTTTAACACGCGTACACAATTTAAATTTAACGCTCAAATAACTGCCCCTTATTCTCCTTTGAAACACTTGCAGATACTTCCGTTTTAAGGACATGTTAGTTCAATTGGATTTTTATAATTATTCTCCTTCTTAATATCACAACTGTCCTTCCCTCTATTTTATAATAATATATATTTGTATATATGTATATATATATATATATATATATATATATATATATATAGTTATTTATTTATATATATATATATATATATATATATATATATAGTTATTTATTTATATATATATATATATATATATATATATATATATATATATATATATATATATATATATTTTGTTATACACAATTGTCCTTTTTGCTTTAGATTGCAATTGTCCTTTTTTTAGATTACAATTATCCTTTCTATTTATTTTTTTAACTAACGCATTTCAATTGCACTAACTTTTCTTCAGATATTTTTTTATTAAACCGTTTCTTTCGACTGCCGAAATTATAATGGCTAAATTTTCTCTACCGATTATTTAACTTATCTAATTTTCCAAACATTCTCCATTTTTAAAATGTATTTAATTTTTTAAAAAATGTCGTTACTCCATTTGTTATAAAATGTAAAACAGACATGTATGGTGCTCTTAACCTGAATATTCTATAAATGAAATACCATTCTTGACTGCGGTTGATTTTATTTAAAAAAATACAACCCTCCTGTGTTATGATACTGTTTTGACGTATTTTAAAATAAAAATCAGCCAGCCTCAGACATTAAACAACCAGCGGCCACGAAAAACGAACAGAAAATGCAAGGAATTTAATATTTTTAAGCACATAAATGTTATGGACTTGCCAGAACACCCTAACTTGAGGGCAGTACCGTATCAGGGCTGATAAATGCAAAAAGAAAAATTCTTGAGACCGGCAATAATTTTGGCTCGTCACTACCGCTAGTGTCCAGATTTAGTGTCATCAGATTAAAGCTGTTCATATTTTCACATGATCATATAACAAAGGAATGTATTCCACTTGTAAATCGCTGTATTTTTGTTATTCTCCCGTCTTAAGCAGTCTTGCTGTAAGCCTCCAACAACAATACGTCCTTCAAATTGCTCTACTAAAACTTTACCAGCTTCATAGGCATTATGCAGTTGATTTACATAATGTAAACAACAACAAAACTGCTGAAATCAAAAAAGTGATTTCGGACAAACACTTTTTAGAATCTCCGAAAAATTGACATATATTAGCTGTCAAATATATCCAGACTGTTCCTAAGTAAAGACAAATTTTATATTAGATGAGATGTGAGAGCTTTCTCTTCGGTGTGCGACAATCCCCCGCAACATCTTATGTCCACTAAAAACTTTTCTTCATCTTCTTCTCCCAGGATGGTTTTTCATTATTTCAATCCATCGCATTAATAACTGAGTTTGTTCTTTCAAAGTCACAATTAAGCCAATTATTAATATGTCCTCGAAATCAATTTTTTTAAATCTTATTTTTACAACTAAAAACTATGCTTTTTGACAGCTGAGTTGATGGTAGATGTTAGATGTTGTCAATGTAAAGAAATGTTTCACATTTTTTACATATTCCATGCATTTCGCCGAGATGTTAGTCAGTATAAAAAGCCTATAAGAAAAGCATACAAAAACTTTTATTTGTCAGACTTAAATTTCTTTATTAGGTTTAGTGATACCACTCTTATGTGTCAACATGTCAAAATGCATGTCATTGCAAAAGAAAAGTATTATTGTCAACAATTTGATCTACGCGTTTTTTAGCGTATGCTAAAAATGTAATGTACCCTGTTCAGAGATGTTTTCTCAACTGAATCAATTTAATTTTAATTGCGCAATTTAATTTGGTGTTCACATATACTCAATTAAGCTTATTCAATTAGAATTTGACAGCTAAGAAAAAACGCATTTTTATTGTAATCGCGAAAGTTTTTTGTTCGTTTAGTTAAAAAATGGATTAAAATCACTCAATAAAAAAAGTTTTGTTGTTTAAAATAGAAATATTGCAGTTAGTGCGATCAAGTTTTGAATTCAAGAACACGAAAGAATTTAATAATAATGCAAAATTTAAGAAAATAACGACTACATCTCTTTTAAATATTAAACCAGAACACTTATCAAAGGACATTTGTTAAATTATAATAAAATAAAAAATAACTTTCGTTTAATTTAAATTTTTTATTACTTACCTTCAGCTTTTTTTATTTGTTTGTTTCAAGGTACATTTATTTTACTACTAAAATATGAGCAACTACAAATAAATGTTTGTTTATATTTTTAAAACGGCTTTTCAATTTGATGAATTTTTCTTCTTACTGAACATACTTTCCAGTAAACATACTTGCTGGCAAGGGTTGCTTTTGTATTTTATTCAAATAGTGGTGCAATTAGGTACTAATTGCTCAATTTAGTAATTGACTTCTTATATGGTAAGTTGAGCTCAATTAAGGCCTTAATTGCGTAATTAAAGTTTATGTCTGAACAGGGTGTAAGTGTGTTTTCACGTATACAAACTCATACACAAAAACAGTAAAATTAAAAGAAAAATGTACAACTTAAAACCACATAGCTTCGTCAAACCAGGGGTCTAGTCACCGCATTTGATATCGAGTAAAGTCTATCGTAATTTTTTATTTTGGTGTCATGACATCCGTATTCGAATGGAAGGTATCGTAATTTGGAATGATAGCATTCGATATTAAGTAATTATACAAATAATATCTCTGTCATTCGATTCGTCAGAGCTTGCCGTATACAATTATAATTTTATTTTGCGCGGCAAAAAGCAAACATATTTTAGCTCTTTGAATTATTTTTTTAAAAAGAAAAAATGTAAGTTTAATACATATCATGGCAAAACAAAAGTAACAATTTTTAATTTTATAGGACAAATGTTAATGAAATAAATGCAACGCAAAAGGAGTTGATTACGGAATTAATGAGCCTACACCCACAGTTGGCCAAAAATATATTGTCTAATTGTGCCCAAGGAAGGACAGTTGCAAATAAGCTTTGGGAGCAGCTGTCCAATAACTTAAATAAGGCTGGGCCACCGATAAAAGATGTTTAGTCATGGCGAAAGGTAAGTAGATTTTCTTGAATTTTAAAAAAAGAGTGGCTGCTTATATTGTTGTTGTAACACTTCTGCGGCTGTCAAGAGTTTTTTCCTAAAAAAAAAAAACTTTCATTTTGCACTACATCATCATTAATCGAAAAGTCTAATGAACTTAAGGAAAAATTTATTAAACTGAAAGAGGAAGAACATGCTGCAAACTCGCCTATTAAAAAAAATTGATCTCGAAATAAAGACTATGGAATTAGAAGTGCTAAGGCGAAGATTTTAGTAAATATAAGTATAGATATACATATGTATGTAAAAGCATATGTTATAAGTGTTAGGAACAAAACAATATGTATATATCCTAGTTTATAAGATTCTATTTAAAAACAAAATAGAATTTTATTGTTATAAGCAAAGCAATATGTACATACATATGTATGTATGTATATATCCTAATAATTTGTAGTAAGATTTTTGTTTTCCTTATTTATTACAATAAAAAGTACAAATACACTTTGTAAAAATATGTTCCTTAAAACAAAATAATTTTATGTGTTTTTCCATAAAGGGAGTTTAATATGAACACCAATTTTTTTTCCAATTTTTGTTAACTAAGTCTCATTACCAATATCAGGATCGGGAGGAAGAGCTGCAGCACTGACATTATGTGTGTAGCTGGGAACTTAAATTGTGTAGCTCCATTTTTTTCAGGCTATGTTGGCTTCTCTTTTCTTACTTAGAATTTTCCAACGTGCTTTTAGGATGCCAATAGTTCTATCTATTATACATCCTTAGAATGTATACTATTAAAGTGAGTCTTTATTGACCCTTACTCAGGATTCCTGCATGGCTCAAGTGGGTATTCGGAATAGCCTTAAAGATAAACTTTTGATAATAATTACATAAGTTTCATACATACATATATAAAAATTTGTTCGCATTACCTAAACGTCAAGCATTTTTTAAGTTGGTTTCATTATAAAGCTCTTCTAACCTAAGCTTTTCCTCAGAATGTATCCATAAAAAAAGAGTCATGAGCAGCTCCACCATATTTTGAATTAATACTCAATATTTTATATTCGTAGTCACAAATCTAAAAACAAAACCTTGAAGATTACTTCTTAGCGATAACTTTTACAACAACACAACCATAGCATTAAGACTGTGGTAGCCTATTCTATTGAGGAAGATATGCTCATTCCTAGTTGGCCTTTGCAGATCTATATGAGAGCTGTCTACACGTCCAATCAATTAAAGAAATTTAATAAATTATTACGAATTGCAAGTTAAAACGTTTTATACAAACCTCCAGGAATATTCTATTTGATAAAAAAATAGTCCATGTATGCAAGTGACTGCTCAGATTAAAATTAATTTAATTTTGGACAAAGCTTATTTTCCATTTCTTGTTTAACATGGCAAACTATTTCTGAGACTGTGCTCTGTCCTAACCCTAACAGGTTATCATTTCTACACTATGTTGATAACTTCCACTTGCCAAAAGTGAAAGTGTAGCTGCTAATTGAAGTTTTGGTGGCACTGCTGTAGACATATATCCAATGTAATTCAGATTTCAAAGAACGAAACTAAATGCTTCCTTTGTCAGTCGAAATCTTGTTTAAAATCTAAAAAAGGAACATATTGAATGAAAAAAGTAAGAAATTCGAAAGTTATCTTACGCACCTGCCGGCAAAGACAAATGATCACTTTTATTCAATTTTTCTTCTCTTATGCATATTAAACAAATCCATTCCTCGCCAGACGAAGATAAACAAAAAAATAGTGAGAAATTAATTTATTTAAACACAATTTTATTAATATAACCAATATGTGAATAACAAGTTTTGTCTCATGGTTGCTGTTTAATTTGGCTTGTATTTGTTTACATTTCAAAAACATATGTTCGAAATCTATTAAATTTTGATAAAAAATTACAATTCGACACATATCGCGTGACATGATTTGCTTACTGGATACGTATCGAAACGTTATTCGATACGATAGTTCACTCGATGTCGAATGCAGTGATTAGACCCCAGTTCGAACGAACATGTCGAGTCGTGAATAACTTATTTGTGTTTACAACAACAAAAGCGGCAGAAAATGAATAAATTAATTTTCTTAATCTTTTGCAGGATTTTATAATTTTTTTTCACACAAACCATGTCTTGAAAATTTAGAATCGAATAAAAGAATCAGCAAAATCGTTCCAGCTTTTCTCATGCCATTACATTAGGAACAATGTAACTTGAATCAAAAAACAAATGTGTTTAAGAAAAGCAATATTAAGTAAGAAAATTGGCGCTCGCCCATATTTTCCGAATTACAGTACTTTTCGTTTATAGTCTATTCCGCTTAAAGGCCAAAAATGGATGCAAGCCAAAACAGTCCTATTCACTTGCAGGTTTTTTCGAATTTTATACAAATTATTTGTTCTTAAGTCCACTTCGCCTATAGTCCATTTTCGCTTAAAGGCCAAATTTTCTTTGCATGCATAGCTAATATTGTATAGAAAAAACTTTCATATAGTCCACCCTGTTTTTTAATACTTTTTTTAAACAAACTGGCAACCTTTTTTATTTAGATTTCTGGCAACTTTTTATTACAAAAAGCTTTTAAAGCATTTGAATTACAATAAATAATAATATGTTGAGGTTTTTGTTTAAACTATTAATTTTATTTAAATCAATATTTGCTTATATTTTAAATAAAATTTTATTTTGTTAAAAAAAGTGGTTTTATTGAAGAAATTGCATACTTTGTATATAGTCCAAAACGTGTATTATATCTGGATTTAGTTATAGTCCATAAAGTGGCTTAAAAAGAAATTTGGTTATAGTCCTAATTCGCTTATAGTCCACAAAAATTGTGCAACTTTATTTGTGGACTATAAGCAAAAACTACTGTATAAGCCTTTGAACTTTTCATAGAAAAGTACGATTGCGCACAATATTTTTCAAGATATCAATATGGGTATCATTTAAAAGCTTTTAAAGAGATCTTTCAAGAAATGCTACAGAGCCGTAAAAAATAAAAAATAAATTGATTTTTTTAATCTCTTATTTTTCTGGATTGGAGTTATTTGACTAAACAAGATTTTCTTTTTATTGAGTAGAACATCCTGGAAAGAACTTTTATTATTTGTTAAAGCTATCATTCCTAAAGAATAAAATACTTCAAAATCTTATGAAAAACCGCGCCACAATAAATTATCGTTACATTGTGCTTAGACTCTTAAATGATTCATAAACATACATCCATATATAGGAATTATGTTCTAGTTAGAACTGTTTAATTTCCTGGGTATTCTAAAACTTAAATGTAAAATAGCATATCAATGACTGACACTTTTCGTACAATCAATTAAATATCTTCTTTTACCCTGCAAATATATCTGTATGCGATGTATTGTTATTCTGATTTAAAGAAAAAATATAAGAAAGCGTTGTTCTACCCTCTTATTACCAAGTATTTCTAAACTTTTATTAAATGTAATTATATTAAAATTTCATTTTGTTATTCGTTACAAGTGGTCCAGAAGAAGGAATGAAGCGCACATTAGTTGCTTAGTGCTACCTAATTCAATTCAGACAAAAGCGTAATAAACTTGAAGGACTTACTGAAAATTATTTTTTTAGCTCCAGATAATATTAATTCTTAAATAATTATATTTATTCTAACATTTCCTTCCGCTTACTAAAAAGCCTACTCCTAAGACATTTCCTACAGTCAATATGGCGTGCTATTATAACAATGGACCACCGGTGGACCGTCTTTGGGTTCTAATAGGGCTCTTTAGTCATCCGTCTAGGATTAATCATAATTCCGTTTCACTCGTTTGTCTGTTTTGTTGTTAAAAACTAGTTGCGCCTTCTGACCAACGCAACGGAAAAAGCAGAAAAACTAGCAAGTTTCCTCATGTTTACACAACATGAAAAAATTTAAAAAAGATGGTAAGCTTGATTTCGCATATGTCAGTCCATTTTCTGTTGGTAATACAAAGATGGACATCATTAATTTTACCAAAATAAATCGATTTCATTTAATAAAAAAGAAGAAAAAACATACATATTGTTGTTAAAAAAATAATTTAATTTCTCTTTTTTACCCTTCACCACAAAAAATGGAAAAATGGTTTAACTAATTTTGTCATTCCGTTTGTAATTTCTACAATACTATTTTCGTCCCGTAAAATATATATTCTGATTTCTAATGCATAGCGAAGTCGATTGAGAGATGTTGGTCTCTCCGTCCGTGATAGTGTTGAAATCAAATTTTCCGAGGCATTACATAGGTAGAACAAATTTGAATGTGCCAATCGATCAGAGATAGTGTCAAAAGAGGTGCAATTGAAGGTCAGCAAGATTTTTCCACGTCCAAAAAACCAACATATGGGGCAATAAAGAATTAAAAAATAAAAAATAAACATCAAGTGAAAAAATTGGCCTCTGAAATTTTTAAATTTATCAAAATATTAACAAGGGTATCATTTTAAAGCTTTTGAAGAGATCTTTAAGGAAATACCAATATTTAAAATAATGCTTAACCCATTAAGAGCCGGTAGCATTTTTATGTACTATTATACACATTTAATACTTAAAACACATTTGCTCTTTTGATTGGAGTTACTTCACTAAACTACATTTACATAGATGGTAAAGGGTATCTAAGATTCGGAATAGCCAAATATAATACTCTACTTGTTAATTATAAAACGAATTTTGTGTTGTGTATGAAGACACACAACAAGAAACATATTATTAATACATTTATACGATGAATTTGGTCTTTTACTAGTTTTAAACACAGAATGTTGCACAAACCCTTTTTTGTTGTTGTGGTGGTAAAAACAAATTGTGTGCGATAATAAAGCACTTACCATTTGGTTAAACCGTAAAAAAATTATTTTTTTTAAACTTAAAGCACTTGTTGTATTAAGTAACGTCTAACACTCATGTTTCAACAGTTGTTGTTAGTATCAACTTAAGTTTCATGTTGTTAAAACGAAATACTGCAAAAACAGAAAAGTTAGATATACTCTGTTAATACAAGCATAAGTAACGAAAAGCAAAACAAGTTAAAAAGATTTTCAAACAAGCGGTTTAAAATTTGAATTATATTCCTTTTTTCTACAACTTTTTCAAGAGCTTAAAATAATAAATATGCAAAAATGGCTTTTAAAACACATATGTATCTGCCTAAAAAACTGCATTTAAGGATTAAATTGTGAAACACTACTAGCAGTATAATGGTTTTTAAATATTAAATAAGTAATTTTGTGATCAGTCCAGCGGAAATTATTAACACGTATGTATGTACATAAAAAAAATTAGGCCAGGACACATAAAATCTATCATATCCTTACGTATTCAACTAAAAACAAAGTAACGACAGATAAGGTTGACACAATGAGTACTTTGTTGCTAGTTAAAAATTATTAAAACACAACAAGAGTGAAAACAAAACAAAAAGAAGCAATTATTATGCAGAATATAACACTTAAGGCCGTGTCAGATAGAACTTTTTCGCTTTGCGTGACATTTCAAACTTTGAAAAAAAAGTGTAAAACGCAAGAGGTATGTCACAATAAAAACTTTGACAGCGCTTAATTATTGTTTGTTTACGTTAAAAGTGCATAGTAGTTTTTATATTTTCATTAAAATAATATTAAAAAATGTTATTGGAGGACATATTGGAATTGGTTCTAATCCTAATCTTAATGAATGAAGCATTTTTATATAACTACATGTATACATAAGAATATTAAAATAAACTATTTCCTATAGTTAAAATAATTTGTTACAAATTAATACTAGAAGCCTTTTTCAAAAATAATAAAGGAATAATATTTAATAAAAAAATTACATTTTAAAATACTTACCTCTTTTACTTTAGATTTTGCAAAAAATAATATACAAATGTATAGCAGCTAATTGTCAAAGCGCGCCAAAAGATGAGTGTTGACGAACTTTGCGCTTTGCTTTGCGTTAAAAGTGCTTTATGTGACATGTTTCATATAAGTTCATACATTTTATCTTAAATGTCAAAGCGAATTTGCAACGCAACGCAAAGCAAAAGTTTTATCTGACACGGCCTTTACTCTACAAATCTTTATTTTAGAGAGTCGAAAAGCCCTAAAAAATTTTCATCTCTTTCCCGTAAACGTTAAAGCCTCGTTTTAAAACAGTGTTAACAACTTTATCATTCTGAAATAATTGATTTAAAAATCAAGCGATTTCTACAAAAGAAAAATAAACAAATTGCTGTTTTAAAAAGATGCTTTTGTATACGTATATATCTTTAAGTTGGCTACACATTTGAAGCTGTCAAGTGATTTTTGTATGGTTTGACATTGAAGCATGAATAGACTGACACCTAAGCAGTGCTTCTAATTTCTCATTGTGAGAATCAAAAAAACGTATCGCGCACTACGTTCACTTAACGATTAATTATACATTAGAGCTATTGATTCGATGAACTTTGTTTTCCCACCATGTATACTCTAAATGATAACACACATCCACAGAGATGTCATACAGTATGAAAAGAGAAAGTCATTGCTGCTGTAGAGCGTAGCGCAAAGAAAATCCCGAATCAGTCTATCAGCCATCGAGCACAGAGATTGGATATGTGTCAATTCACTTTATGAAAGATCTTGCGGTTTTCGCGCTTTTAATCCAACTTTTACAACTATTAACTGAAAGGCGTGGATTTAATGATCACTTGTAGGATAACGGCCACTAATGTTAAAAAAATTCATAAAAAATCGGACCTCCAGATTAAACTACGTCTTGTTCAGCCATGGTGTCATATGCCAGATGATATTTATAACAAAGTTTAAAAAATTATCTTTCGAATAAAGTGTTTATTTCTTCATTTAGAATTAGTTTACAACTTAAATTATAAACTAATTAAATAAAAAAGCTAAAGCAACAAAGGCCTTCGGCTCTAGGTACGTTTCTATATTTGTATATATTTAATAAAATTAAGATACTAAATGTTTCAAAAGTTAATATATTGAATTTAAATAAATTATTATTAAAGAAATGTTGTTTTCAGCAAGTAACTTGATAGACTTGTCATTCCTTTCGGTGAAGACCGTATCACTGGCTGTTTATGACAACAGTATAATATTTACGGACAGTACAAATCCTATTAATTTAATACCAAATTTAATAGGGTCCCTATTATTTAAAATTTGCGTTCGCTGTGTTTGATAAAATGGGCAATCAGTTTGAAAGTGTTTTGAATCGGTAGAGTATGGAATGAGGCAGTTGCAGGGGAAAGAATTTTGAAGATTTAAAATGTGTTCATGTGTAACTTTTGTATAACCATGCCTTAGTCTCACAATTTTTACCTGGTCTTCTCTATTAGAGCTTAAGTTTTTCGAAAAGCTCAATAGTTTTTCCTGAATTATTGATATTTATTGCTTTATACCAATGGGATAATTTAAGATATATAGTACTTTTAGTTTTATATTGCTCTCTTATAAATTTAGATAAGTCTTAGAAGTAAGAATTTCCTACCGTTATCAAAAGGACATCTGTTCAGCAATAAGTTTTGAGTGTGATTAAAAATTTTGAGTTTGTAAAAACTGCTCCAATAAATATGTAAAGTCTTCTTACTTCTAAAGAAAGTGGCAAATTTCAACAGAAGACTCTGAAGACATGAATAAAAATGCATCAAATCATCTGTCAAATTTTTTACACAAAAACAAATTACTAAAATAGATGCAACTAAATTACCATTTTGTTAGAAGAAAACTGGTAAATACTTTAAGGATAAAGATGTTTAAGAAATACATTTTACACTTGATATCAATAGGTCACACAATAGGTCTCTTCAGTAATTAAACTTGTTACTATCCAGTAAAAATTTTCAAAAAAGGTAATCGATTGTGTTATAAGGTATTTTTTTTTTAACTTAAAGAACTAGTTCAATTACTACTTTCAAATTTACTTGAGTAGCGAGCTAAATTTAAAATATTCAGGAAACAAATTTTATGACTAACTTTTCTGGCTTAAAAATTATACCATATTCAATTTAATCCAAAATTATTGCATTTTTGCGTATTTAAGCCTCAAAACAACCACCAATCGAATTTTTTAAATTGGAAAAATTTTCTTAATGAATATATAAATTTTTTATATTTTCGTTTAAGCTAACTATCTGTGGGTTCGTTTAAACCGAATTTCGTATAAAATTGATCAGTCTTGTAAAAGATAAAGTTCCTTCCATTTGACCTATTTTAAATCGAAATTTTGAAATTCTTAAGCCCTAGTCCATATGTGGACTTTATGGGCAAAACAGAAAAAATTCCAATTTTGGATTTTAGTCTTTATTTTTCCAGAATATTTTGAAATATTCTCGCTAAGTATGGGAAAAGGCTTAGATAAATTTGGCGAAATTGTACCCAGTATTTTGAAAAAACTGGGCCAGGGTATCGAAAAATTAAAAATTTTAATTTTAAAATGCATACAACTCGATGATTTTTAAACATAATTTGACAAATTCCAATCGATAGAAAAATCTTCTGGGGCTAGTTACCCAACGCCGTCCCTGGAAAGTGGATGGTACACAGATTTAAAACGTAAGCTGGTATACTCCTCTGCTTTGCTCATGGCAAATTTTGGAAATATTATGATTCTGCCCCATTGTGCAATGTTTATTTCTTCGATGCAAACTTAGTAAGAATAATAACATTTATATGTAGAATTATTAATTTTGTATGTATACATGTATCAAGTTTATTATATTTATTATAAAATTTTTTGCTTTTAATTTAAAATAAGAATGTTTACTTTAACTAACAGTAAATAAATAGAATGCGTTAAACATCATAACACTTTTGAAATTTACCTAATAACAGAAAGAATTGTATATTTTAATATTTGGTTTATATTCTTTCCTGTGTATTAATAAGTTTACTGGCCAATAATGGTTTATTGTTTTATAGTTTTTTTTTTCACTTTGGTACATTTACTTTAAAAATTGTACTATTTAATGGTCATACCGTACAGTTCTTAGGTCTCACATATCATATCCAAAGTCACAAAAATTTTTCTGAATTAAATACTCTAAAATTTATTTAAAAGATAAAAAACGGAAAGCATTACATGAACAAATAATATACGTTGAGATGCTAAACCCTACCAATCAAGAATGTAATGCAACGCTTGCTGGTCTACAAAGGATTACAATAATATAACCTTTTGCCGACTAATGTAAAAGATATATAACTTAAACAGATTTAAAAAGTATATTTTAGATTGTGTAAAAATAATAACCAGAAATAAATACTAAAAGACTTTTAAATTAACTAGATATAAATAATAGTGTAACTTAAAGCATTTTAAAATACTACTTTTCGTTAGTAGTGCGTTTATTTACTTTTCTACATTTAAAATAATAATTTTGGAAATCTGTATTTAACTATTCCGTTGCTAATTTTTGCTAGTAAATTTATTGAAAACACCTAATGTATAAAGTCGTCTAACAGTTGTTTCCTTTGCGTCCCTCCTGTATTTCAACACATCTTGCTTTTTATCATTTCATTACCAGTATATTTGCAATTGCTCAACATTTTAGAAATTTCTATGGTACGTTTCATGTAAAATGTTTTAACTATTCTAAACAAATTAGCTCTAAATGAAAACTTGCCATGCAAAAGCTAATTAAAAAACGAAATACTTTGTTGCTTTCTGATATTGTTAATAGTCTTGTTCTACTCCTTTCAGTTGTTGTCTGACAAGTCATGCAATAAATCAATATAGCATTTACTCTGCCACTCATTGAATGCTAAGACACAATGATGAGTGTAATACAAATTGTGCATATAAAATAGAAAAGATAAAAGGGAAACAGGACTAAAATAAATAAAAAAAGAGTAAGAGTGCTATTTTGGGCTATGCCGAATTTTATATACACTACACCACGTATGTAAATTTTTTAGTGTAACTAACTAAAAAGTGTAACTAAAAAAAGGAAACAAAAATTAAGTAATATGTCTCTTAATGGGTTAAACATTTTAAAAAGCTTTTAAATGGTATTGTGCACTATCGTACTCTTCTATGAAAAGTTCATGATAACTCGGCGAGCGTAAATTTCTTCACTCGATGTTTTTCTCTTACTTCTATTTAATTTTTTTAATTATATTATGTGCTTTCGTTGATCTATTTTATCAATACTTTATTATTTTATTCTTTTTTTCGGCTTGAATTCAGTTATTTTCTACTAGTCAATAAAATAGTACACAAAAAGATTTTTTTTAATTTGTATTTTAGTTTATTATTTCATTGATTTTTCCTAATATTTCGACCAACGTCGTTGATTAAATTCAGAGGATCTAAAATACAATTACAATCACAATTAACAACGAAACATGAGCACAACAAATTTTAAATAAAAACAATATAAAAATAATTATCGTTTAAAAATCTGTATTTAAATTAAATTTATAGGCACAATCAAAAACATATTATAGAAAAATAATTTCCCCAATAGAAGACGTTCCTGGTATTTCAGAAAGATTCAAACAATCCGACATTTACATTAAGGAGAAAACCCAATTAGCCTTCAAAACAACAAATACATTAAATTGGCTTTTTAGACAGACAAAATCAAAATTAGATAAAGAGAGATAAATGAGTCTTATATAGTATTATATAAGCTGTAATGGGGTCATGTCTAATAAATGCCAGAAAGTATCTGATGGGACAACAAAGACAAAACTTAAGACAAGAATGGCTTCACACAAAGCAGATATAAAATCTAGAGGAAAACAAACAACACAAAAAATTGCAGTTGCAGCCCATTGTGCTGTTATAAACCAAATTTTGAAAACATCAAAATATTATCAAGAGAGGATAATTATAAAGAGATATTTACGCTTGAGATGTTACATATTATTGATGTACCAATCGACGAGAGACTTAATTCTAAGAGCGATATAAAGAACATACATAAATTAGCTTTAGTTATGAGAATAGTGAAAAGCGCGAAAAATAAAAAGCTCATAACCTCATAATTTTAATACATATTTTTAAACCATAATCCAATTTTGTGATGAAGGGTATAACAACAAACTGTTAAACGAATCCCAAAAGGGGAAAAATTGTGTCTGGAAATTAAAATACAAAATATTATCACACTCAACAAAAACTAAAACAAATTTTGTTGCACCCTCATATCAATGTTTTTATAAAAAGACTGTCTTACTTTATTTGGAGATCATAACATAATTGATATTACAAATAATAATGTGTACGTAGTGTTTTTTTTTTGTTTTTTTTAATTTAATCAAGTGCACTGTCGAAGCTATCAAATTCTATACCTTAGCAGCCTCTGATGTGGAGTTTCAATGAAGCGAACATGAATAGTACAGCGTCAGTGCTTAGTAATTGGAAAATCGATTTTCACAGTGTGTTAGGAAGTTGCTCTTTTTTTTGTTAGTTCTGAATAGTAACGACAATTTAGTTCTATTTACGGCAAACCAGCAGTTTTGTATCTATTTTAATTTCAAAACAGTGGGTTTTGTAAAACTACTTCTAAAATTTTCAAAGGCAAAAAGTTGGCTCTCTCTTTAAAAGTGTCATTAGACTTCATGGGTTTTAAACATGACTTGCCAATTTGAGAATCCGCATCTAATTCCATATTTTTTATCAGAATAGTATTTTTTACATACTCGTGTGACTTAAAATTTTGTGTTTAAACGTCATGCAAATTAGATGATATAACCTACAAAGTAAGTCATTGTTTACAACAACAGTTGTCAGTGCTAATAAATTTGTCAACTCTATTTTGCTTTCACCGATTAAAGTACTTTTTGCATTTTTGATCATTAAAGAAGTGTATAATTAAAGAAAGAAAAAGTTGCACCGAAAATTGGGTGTTTTGTCATATAAAAATTGCTTACACGCTACATGTGCATTTTGTTATGAAAGGTGAAGAGTATATAAGATACATGTTTTTCAAATAAGATAAAATTTCTTTAAAAACAATAATACAAATCACTTCTCTGTATTTTCCTTATCTCATCCACTTAATACAAATAAGCGTGGAACCTTCCACTACCTTAAATATAGTTTATATTTAATAATCAACTTTGTTGCAGATATTAGTAGGAAGTAAAATATGTTTAGTTTTTTTCCAACTGGAATTATGTAAGCATTTGAAAGGTGAATAGAAGTAGACGGAATGTGGCCAGAAATCTATTCTAATGTAATGCGTATTAGGTGAGTAAAAAGGCACGCAGTTTTCGGAATTGGCAAATGGTTCGAGATTTTATGCTGAACATGTTGCACCCTTCACTAAAACTGGACTTCATTGAAATTCAAAACCTCACTTAAATATTACAGGTATTTTTAAGACCTTAACGACATAAATACAAGTTGTTTTTAACGTGATTTTATTATCTGTTTTATTTTATGTATTTCATTGTTTTTCTTGAACACTAAAGGAACTTACGCGCGAGAAAATAACAAACTTTTTACAACAAACTTTTTTTTAGCTGAGAGCGAGAGAGAAAAAGAATCACTCAATGTGCAGAAAAATGAGTGTTTCTCATCTGCTTTGCAGAATATGCTACCAGATCAGATAAAAACTTTTTTACAGGTGCTACCAAATTAATGAAAGGAATATAAATTCATTTTATATCTGCATGACGAAATTATCTTGACAAAAACTAAAATCTCATATGTTTTATAAGGTTTTGTGAAAAAGTTTTATTGTATATCCACTTTTGCTAAGAAAAATAGCATTGTCGTACCGCACGAATCATTATTGTGGGAAAGTTTTTTTGGGATAAAAAATATTTATCTTTCTAGATACTACCAGAATGCCAGAAAGGCTTATATTAGAAAAGAAATTAAATTCAATATTTATATTTTATTGTTCTTATTTTATTAAATAGATATTTAAAAAATTTAATTAACTTCCTGAAGAAGTTTACACTTTGAAATCTGTTGAAAGCATTCCTAAAAATATGTAAGTGAATTTTTTTAATGATAGTTTTTTAATTTTATAAATTTATTTATTCATTTCATTCTGTAATATAAAGCCAAACATGGTCAAAATTACATAGGAATTACATTACATAGAAATTAAACTAGAGATAAATCCATATTTATACAAATATTCAAATAAATTTAAATAAATTAAATTTTGTACCCAAATCTTTGGGACTTTGTGAACTAAAAATATTTAAGTTCTTGGTGTTTTTATTTATTTAAATGATTCATATTTTACAAACATTCAACGTGCGATAAATAATAATAAGACTCTAAAACTAAGATTCGGAAACAGAGTCCAAAAACAATACAGAGGAAAAACGAAAAAAAGGTTGTAAATTATTAAAGAATGATTCAATTTCATATATTGGTGCTGAATTAATCGCCTAAAATTTGGAAGAAAACTTAAATTTTTTTAAGGTGTTAATACAGCAAGGTTATTTTAAGTCTTAGATTTCTTGTATATCTCTTCATTTTTGTGTTCTGTAATTATAATAAAATTTTGTTTAACTTGTAAATTAATAAAACTTATCTTAAGAAACCTAAAGAAGAAACACTTAATTTAAAATAATATCCAATAAAATAATATTAAGCAAAATATTTGTTTAGTGACTTTTGTTTTAATTGATGCTAAAAGAAAATTTTTAAATTATTTTATTTGACAGCGATTATCTTGCTTACAGATTAGTCCTATTTAAAAAAAATATTTTAAAAATAATTTATTTCATGTATTTTGACGGTTTTTTTTTTTCTAATTTTCAATTTTAAGAAGATAACTGGTAGCACGTTAGATTGATATATTTGTTCTCTATCGCTAACAAGAAGCGATAATATATTTTGAGAAATTAATGATAAGCTAACTAAACACATTTTGGCGATTTTTTTTTTTGTAATTTGCTACTCACCTTGTAACTTAAGTAACTTATAATACTTTTGACTCGTTTTTCGACGATTTAATTTAATTTTGCAAAGTTTTCACAAAGTGTCTTATTAAATAACTTATAAAACTTTTGATTCGGTTTTCGTCCTCTGTAAATGTGTGCGAAATATTTTGTGGGTAATTAATAACAAACTTATTTAACACATTTTGACGATTTTTTTAGTTTTGCAAAATATGTTTCCAAGTGTTTTCAAAAAGAGTTTTAGATAATAACTTAATACTTTAGATTCGTTTTTCGTCCTTTGTACGTGTGTCCGAATTTTTTTTTCTCTCCTACAAATGTATGTACATAAATTGGAAATAATTGCAAATTGCAAAAACAAATCGTATAATTATCAAATCGTATAATTATATATACTACTTAACCAAGGCATATTAATTTAACAGGTAATAGCAGTTCTAAAACAAAATCTATGTTGTTTTTGTAAAATACGTCTTCAGATGTCATAACAAAGAAAATTTTTCTATGCAAAAAACAAAATTTGAGACCTAAAAACGTCACCAAAAAATAGCACCTGTTCTACTGCTACTACCTAGTATATAAATATGCCTTGTACTTGACCTTATATATATTTAAAATCTAAACACATAGTCGTATGGTCAGACAAAATTTGTATTATTAATTTTATAGAAAAAGGTAACTGGTAACGCTGTTTGCTACAAGCATCACACATATACAAATGTTTACATCATTTTTTTCATTTTTCCATTGAGAATGAAACTTTGTTCTACGCAATGATGGGTATTTCCATCATCAGTAATTGTCATTTGATGGATCAAATGATGGTCACTGTTCTTGTAGGGTAGATTTATATATGTATATAAAGTGTAATAATAATTTTACCTTAACCGACTTTGCTTCGTGTTGTCCTCTGCAAGATATGTCCTCACACCTGTAAAGATTAAATTAAAAGTATCTTGTTACAAATGTTCCCATCTTTTTTTCATTTTACAATTGAGAATGTGATAGAAACTTTGTTCTACGCAATGATGGGTATGTCCATCATCAGTGAATGTCATTTGATGGATGAAATGATGGTCACTGTTCTTGTAGGGTAGATTTATATATGTATATAAAGTGTAATAATAATAAATATAATAATAAATGTAAATTATAATTTTCTATTAATTCTTTTGTTATTGTTTGTTGTTGTTTTTGTTTTATTAACTGTTTTCAGAAAAATATGAAGGTATTCAATCGATTTTGAAAATTTATTGTAGTAGATTATTTTTAGGATTTTAGGGTGTGGGTCCCATTTTTTCATAATATTTTTGATGGCACTGTGAACTAGGATGTTGGTAAATAAGGAAATAACATCAAACGAAACTAAAATATCTTTTTCTCCAATTTTTATGGCCTGGATTTGCCTTTTTAATTCAATTGAATTTTTAATGTTATATTTCTTAGAAATTAAATTTTTTAAGATATTTCCAACAAATTTGGATAAATAATAGCATGGCACTTGTGTCGAAGATACTATTGGTCTTAGTGGGGTTCCATCTTTGTGAATTTTAGGTAATCCATATATCCGCGGTGCGGTAGCTGCAGAACATAACAGCTTTCTTTTTTGCCAATTGTCAATAATGCCATTTTTATAAAGGTCTGATACGATATTATTGTTAATTTTTTGTAGTTTCGCAGTCGGGTCAGTTCTTATTAATCTATATGTATTTTTCTCTTCTAAAATTTTCTCCATCTTTTAATCATAGTCATTTTTATACATTGTCACAGTTTTATTTCCTTTGTCAGCTTGTACAATTACTACGTCCTTGTGTTTTTTAGAAAATGCTTTTGTTACATTAAAAGGTTTTAGAATAAACTTTTCCTTTATGGTGTTGCTGATTTTTCGCTTAAACGATGTTATATTGTTAGCTAGTTTTGTCCTTGCTATATCCTTTGCTTTATTGTCCTTATCATCAATTGCTTGTATGCATTGTTCAACGTCTGCAATAATATCTATTGGGGAGAATTTCCGTCTGTCAGTAGGTAATGCAAATTTTTTCCCTAGAGAGAGTATCCATTTGCATTCAATTGGTATTTAGTATGCGGGTTTGTTTTCAAACAAATGGTCATTGAAAATAAATCCAAATTTTTTAAAAATTTTTTCTTTCAGTGTGTTAAGTTTTTTAATTTGTGTTTCTTCTATTTTCTTCTTTATTTGTTTTGTCCGTGTTTTTTGTTTGTTTATAAAAGAATTATAATCTGCAGTTGTTAACATATATCTAATTATATTAGTCAATTGAAAAATACTTTGGGCAGTCAGCTTAATACCAGTGTTAGTCTGCGATATTTCCAAGTTGAGGACTTTTTTATGGAAATTATGTTCTATTTTTTCCAACTGTCTATGAATATCCCGACATTTAAAAAGATGTGTTACCTGTTTTGTTGAATTTTTTGTGTGGTTACGAATCAAACCATAACTCCTGCATGACAATAAAAACACCAGTCTTTGCTTTTTGTGCGCTAGTATTTTTATTTCATTGCAGTATTCTGCATGTTTCCCTGCTGTATTTTAGTTCAATATGTTTGAAGTACCCTTTCATGTTGTTCTTTTTGTTGTCGTTAAGGAATTGATAAAAAGATTTTATATTTCTTTGCAATCTTAATTAGACAAAATATTTCGGCTAGCTTTCCGATGTTTGTTAAGTGATGTTTGCAGTTTGGCCAATTTTTCTAATTTTTGTATAAAGATGCTTTTTGCTCAAGCTAATTGGGCCTACAAATTTAAGGTAATTAAGACAGTTTTTAATTACAAATTTCACCCGACGTTTCGTCGATTGTTTGTCGACTTCTTCAAGGGTTGTTGTCTATAATTTATTAAATTATAATTACGAAATATAAAAACATTAGAACATTATAATATAAATAAATAGCTTGAGCAAAAAGCATCTTTATACAAAAAAAAGATTCTTTGCGAATTTTAGGTTATGGGTCCTAGGGGCCAAAAAGTGGGTTGAGTGACTTATGTGAAAAAAGTAATTTGACTATGTCGTATGAAACAAAAACTGGTCTGGAAAAAAGTAATGATGGCAAAATGTAGTCAAGACTACGGGTTATTAAACTGCGTTTGAAGATTCTTTGCGAATTTTAGGGTATGGGTCCTAGGAGCCAAAAAGTGGGTTGAGTGACTTATGTGAAAAAAGTAATTTGACTATGTCTTATGAAACAAAAACTGGTCTGGGAAAAAGTAATGATGGCAAAATGTAGTCAAGACTACGGGCTATTAAACTGCGTTTAAAGATTCTTTGCGAATTTTAGGGTATGGGTCCTAGGGGCCAAAAAGTGGGTTGAGTGACTTATGTAAAAAAAAGTAATTTGACTATGTCGTATGAAACAAAAACTGGTCTGGGAAAAAGTAATGATGGCAACATGTAGTCAAGACTACGGGCTTTTAAACTGTGTTTAAAGATTTTTTGCGAATCTTAGGGTGTGGGTCCTAGGGGCAAAAAGTGGGTTGAGTGACTTAATTGAAAAAAGTAATTTGACTATGTCGTATGGAACAAAAACTGGTCTGGGAAAAAGTAATGATGGCAAAATGTAGTCAAGACTACGGGCTATTAAACTGCGTTCAAAGATTCTTTGCGAATTTTAGGGTGTGGGTCCTAGGGGCCAAAAAGTGGGTTGAGTGACTTATGTGAAAAAAGTAATTTGACTATGTCGTATGAAACAAAAAGTGGTCTGGGAAAAAGTAATGATGGCAAAATATAGTCAAGACTACGGGCTATTTAACTGCGTTTAAAGATTCTTTGCGAATTTCAGGGTGTGGGTCCTAGGGGCTAAAAAGTGGGTTGAGTGAATTATGTGAAAAAAGTAATTTGACTATGTCGTATGAAACAAAACTGGTCTGGGAAAAAGTAATGATGGCAAAATGTAGTCAAGACTACGGGCTATTAAACCGCGTTTAAAGATTCTTTACGAATTTTAGGGTATGGGTCCTAGGGGCCAAAAAGTGGGTTGAGTGACTTATGTGAAAAAAGTAATTTGACTATGTCGTATGAAACAAAAACTGGTCTGGGAAAAAGTAATGATGGCAAAATGTATTCAAGACTACGGGCTATTAAACTGCATTTAAAGATTCTTTGCGAATTTTAGGGTGTGGGTCCTAGGGGCCAAAAAGTGGGTTAAGTGACTTATGTGAAAAAAGTAATTTGACTATATCGTATGAAACAAAAACTGGTCTGGGAAAAAGTAATGATGGAAAAATGTAGTCAAGACTACGGGCTATTAAACTGCGTTTAAAGATTCTTTTTAAATTTTAGGGTATGGGTCCTAGGGGCCAAAAAGTGGGTTGAGTGACTTATGTGAAAAAAGTAATTTGACTATGTCGTATGAAACAAAAACTGGTCTGGGAAAAAGTAATGATGGCAAAATGTAGCCAAGGCTATGGGCTATTAAACTGCGTTTAAAGATTTTTGCGAATTTAAGGGTGTGGGTCCTATAGGTCAAAAAGGGGGTCCATGCACAAAATTTGTCTTATATTCATATAGCGGTTTAAACAAATTTTATTTGTATATTTTGCATTTTTGGTGTTTTAAATTAAAACAATTTTTTAAAGAAATTTTTTATTTTTTGTTTGATATTTTGTTATTTTAATACTATTTTAAAATTCGCGCAGGTTTATTGAAAAATTCAAAAAAGTTTGTTGAAGATCGAAAAAAGATGAAAATGAGGAGGTGTTGCCGTATAATTGCACGTAAATTTGTACTAAAAGTGCATATTTGACTAGGCATCACTAAAATTTCAGTCTGCACGTCGGAAAATACTCAATTCTGTCTGCACAAGAGAGTATTTCTGTGTTGTCTCTCTCTGCAAAATGAGTGGAAAAAAAGTTTGTTGAAAAAGTTTGTTATCTTCACGGAGATAAGGAACTTTTAATAACACCAACCCGATTACTCAACTTCTTATTGAGCTGGGAGCTTACCAATCGATTATTTAATTTGTTACATTACTTCTGGTACGTTACTTAACATGTGGCAATGCGAACATCATAAAATTGGCGACAAGAGGCATACTACAGGGTGAAAACTTGTCCCCGCTGCTATGGAATGTAGTACTTAACAGGCTGCTTGACTACATGTGCTTAAAATCTGTCGCATATACAGAATGCCTTCAAAAGTTTCTGTTTCCAGAGACTTCCTACTCTTGGTTTTGTTAAAATTAATTCTGCTAAATACCCAGCAAAAAATTAGACATTACCTTAAAAAGCACTTGCCATATAATGACTTACTTTTGTGATTGCCGAACTTTGTCACTCGCTTACAAAACACATTACATTAGTTCGCAAATAAAGGAAGTAGTAATTGAACTAGCTCTTTTAGTTAAAAAAGAATACCTTAAAAAACGTGCTAATGGTTTTTATTATTTTCTGTAATAATCAAGGTAATCAATTATTAGTAATTGAATATAAAAGTATCGTGCCTCATTAAAATCATTAGGTTGGTAATCCAGTTGGGAAGTCATTCCACCAAAAATGATTAATTTCACACTCGATTACTTTTTCTTAAATTTTTTGTTTTTGGTACCTCCTCAACATTATCCGATGAGTTTGGCACAGTCATTAAGTTGGTTACAAACTCGCACAAATTTGGAAAAACTGGTTTATTGTTTAGTAAATAAGTTGATATAACCTTTTTCCAAAATATGTTTATGTTTAAAGAAATGTCTTTAAAATCAAAAAATCTTAGCTCTCTTATTTCATTTTTAATATCTTGATATTTGTTTTTAGGGACCAGATTTGGAAAACTTTTTAATAAAGAAAGAATTTTTAAGTTTTTTTTTAATATAATTGAGGGTCCAACTTAATTAAAAATTTTAATAATTGTGTCATTAAAACCAAACCCTTGTCTTGTTTGATAGCACAATTCAATGTAAAAAAGTACACAACATCCAGTAGTTTAATTGATCTTATTTTTGTCAGCTATCCGTGTAATGTTTGTATATACGACCAAATTTCAGCATCAGCTCATCATGATATTCTTTTCATTACTTGCGATATACCCATGGCTCTCAGAGAAAAACGTATATCGTATCGAGATTCTGTTGGAAGCAAATTTATTCTTTGAATAGTGTTGATGACCAATTAACTTTTATTCAAAACAGTATCATTATTGAGCGGCGTTTTGATTAGTAGTACAGTTGTAACCGCTATTTTTAGGTATAATGTAAATTGTGTCGAGTTCTTTGTTATATTTGTCTGGAGAAAGTGGGACTGTCTTATGTCTAAATGCTGCGAGTTTATGTTAGGTGGGATGGTTTGAAGAACTGTGGATAGTTGTGTCTGTTGTGGTTAGTCTTCTGTATATGCTAAAATTTAAGGAGAGTTCCGTCTTGCTCTTTTTGCATTGTGTATGTGATTTTGTTATGTATTGTGTTTAAATCCGTCAGAATTTCTTCTGCGTTGTACTTTTCTAGAATGCATATTATGTCGTCTACGTATCTGTAATAATAAGTTATTTTATGTTTTTTCTATTAGTGTTTTAACGTGCATAAAAATCTCTGTGAAAATCGCGAATGTCGTGTTTCCCATGCCGATCCATCAGGTAAATTATAAAAGTTACTGTTAAATCTGAAGTAGTTTTGTTATAATATCTTTGTTGCAATATCCATTGTTTCGTTAATATATTAATTGTCGTATAAGTTAGAAAGTATGTTATGTAGAATAGTTATCGTTTCTTGCAATTTTGATGTCCTTAAGTTTATTGATAAGGTCTTGTGTATTCTGCAAATTTATTTTCTGCTATAATAATATGGTGAGGTGCCTAGCCAAGTTACATGCAGGTTTGTATATTTTCCTTATGAATTTTGGGTTGTGCTCTTAGTGTAGGGGGTCCTGGATTCATGTATATGTATAGTTTACCGTCAGTAAACGTTTTACAGCGTTTTAGTAGGCTGCGTATTTCCCTTCGGAATGAATCGGTTGGGTCATTTTTAAATTTCGTGCCTTTTGAACGAATTGTTGTGTTTTGTCTATATAATATTTTTTTACATAATTACAGTTGTGTTACCTTTGTCCCCTTTAGTAAGCAATAGATCGTTATTTCGTAGCTTTGTCTTTATCTGTTTAGTAATTTTCTGTTTGCTAGGATTTGTTTTTGATATAGTGTGTTCTTTTATTGTTTTTTTATGTACATCGGCTACCTTGTGTCTCACGTGTTCTTGTCGAGCAGTTGGTAAGTGTATAATAGAACCTCCTGCGTCTGCAGTTTGGGCTTAAATTGTTCTTTGTATTTTGTCCAAAGGTAGATTAGGTTTTAGTCATATCTCCATTAGCTTTGTTTCATTGTCGCTGAATCGTACGGTTGTAAGGGTTTTCACACGTGGATAAAATTCTGCATTTGTGCGTTTGTCAGTCTGTTTTGTAAGCTTTCTTTTCATTCACTTGTATTTGTTAATCATCTGATTTTGTATCCTTTAATGTCAGTAGTGTAAAAATGTGTAAAATAAATGGTAAAGATGGTAAAGATTTTGTCTTGTTAATAGGTATGTTACTTCTAGATGAGTGTCGTAAATTGCTTTATTAAGTTTTTCATTTTTAATGTAAAGAGAGCGTATCTCAATCTTTATCCAATTCAATTGGGCTACACGTTTTGCGTGTTGGGAAGCGTATGTCGTAATGTTAATTGTTATGTAACGTGGTGTAATGTTATCTCCGTGAAGATAACAAGCTAGAATAACAAACTAAACTTGTTTCACTCAAATAAAAGAGAGAAAAATTAAAAATGGCTTCCTTAGTCTCTCACACGCATAAAAAAATGAGTGCTTTACATTAAATTGAGTGCTATCAAGTTTAAATCCAACAAAATGTACTTAGATTTTATTAATTATATGGCAACCTCTACATAAGTACACACTCAACAATGAATATCAGCTCTTCTTCTTTTATTTTTCATGGGAGAGGATTTTTAAGTTAACAAACTAACTTAACAAACCGGAAATAAAAAGTTATTCAATTAAACAAATATTATAAATTATTCAAAAGTTAATGCAATAAATAAAATAAAAATCGATATTTTATGAACAAAAACACCCCTTTTGTAAAGAAAAAACTACAAATACGTTACAACTACAACTATTACCTGCGCTATCCCTGATACTACATATGGGATTATATCTCGAAAACTAGGAGTTGTTCCTGGATGGGACCAACTGTGGATGAAAGCCACATATATTGACTCTAATCTGGCATATAGGTTATATTTGTTGAGCATATTTTCTTGAACGAAGTATTAAAAACAATAAATTTTTAAATTTCACTCATATTACAAATGGGCTTATATCGCGAAAACTAGGAGTTGTTCCTTGATGGGACCAATTGTAAATGAAAGCCACATATATTGGCTCTAATCTGGCATATAGGTAATATTTGTTGAGCATATTTTCTGAAACAAAGTATTAAAAAAAATAAATTTTCAAATTTCACTCATATTACAAATGGGCTTATATCTCGAAAACTATGAGTTGTTCCTGGATGGGACCAATTGTAAATAAAAGCCACATATATTGGCTCTAATCTGGAATATAGGTTATATTTGTTGAGCATATTTTCTTGAACAAAGTATTAAAAAAAATAAATTTTCAAATTTCACTCATATTACAAATGGGCTTATATCTCGAAAACTAGGAGTTGTTCCTGGATGGGACAAATTGTAAATGAAAGCCACATATATTGGCTCTAATCTGGCATAAAGGTTATATTTGTTGAGCATATCTTCTTAAACAAAGTATTAAAAACAATAAGTTTTTAAATTTCACTCATATTACAAATGGGCTTATATCGCGAAAACTAGGAGTTGTTCCTTGATGGGACCAATTGTAGATGAAAGCCACATATATTGGCTCTAATCTGGCATATAGGTTATATTTGTTAAGCATATTTTCTTGAAAAAATTATTAAAAAAAATAAATTTTCAAATTTCACTCATATTACAAATGGGCTTATATCTCGAAAACTAGGAGTTGTTCCTAGATGGGACCAATTGTAAATGAAAGCCACATATATTCGCTCTAATCTGGCATATAGGTTATATTTTTTGAGCATATTTTCTTGAACGAAGTATTAAAAACAATAAATTTTTAAATTTCACTCATATTACAAATGGGCTTATATCGCGAAAACTAGGAGTTGTTCCTTGATGGGACCAATTGTAAATGAAAGCCACATATATTGGCTCTAATCTGGCATATAGGTTATATTTTTTGAGCATATTTTCTTGAACAAAGTATTAAAAACAATAAATTTTTAAATTTCACTCACATTACAAATGGGCTTATATCTCGAAAACTAGGACTTGTTCCTGGATGGGACCCACTGTAAATGAAAGCCACATATATTGGCTCTAATCTAGCATATAGGTAATATATGTTGAGCATATTTTCTTGAACAAAGTATTAAAAAAAATAAATTTTCAAATTTCACTCATATTACAAAAGGGCTTATATCTCGAAAACTAGGAGTTGTTCCTGGATGGGACCAATTGTAAATAAAAGCCACATATATTGGCTCTAATCTGGAATATAGGTTATATTTGTTGAGCATATTTTCTTGAACAAAGTATTAAAAAAAATAAATTTTCAAATTTCACTCATATTACAAATGGGCTTATATCTCGAAAACTAGGAGTTGTTCCTGGATGGGACCAATTGTAAATGAAAGCCACATATATTGGCTCTAATCTGGCATAAAGGTTATATTTGTTGCGCATATCTTCTTAAACAAAGTATTAAAAACAATAAGTTTTTAAATTTTACTCATATTACAAATGGGCTTATATCTCGAAAACTAGGAGTTGTTCCTGGATGGGACCAATTGTAAATGAAAGCCACATATATTGGCTCTAATCTGGCATATAGGTTATATTTGTTAAGCATATTTTCTTGAAAAAATTATTAAAAAAAATAAATTTTCAAATTTCACTCATATTACAAATGGGCTTATATCTCGAAAACTAGGAGTTGTTCCTAGATGGGACCAATTGTAAATGAAAGCCACATATATTCGCTCTAATCTGGCATATAGGTTATATTTTTTGAGCATATTTTCTTGAACAAAGTATTAAAAACAATAAATTTTTAAATTTCACTCACATTACAAATGGGCTTATATCTCGAAAACTAGGAGTTGTTCCTGGATGGGACCTACTGTAAATAAAAGCCACATATATTGGCTCTAATCTAGCATATAGGTAATATTTGTTTAGCATATTTTCTTGAACAAAGTATTAAAAAAAATAAATTTTCAAATTTCACTCATATTACAAAAGGGCTTATATCTCGAAAACTAGGAGTTGTTCCTGGATGGGACCAATTGTAAATAAAAGCCACATTATTGGCTCTAATCTGGCATATAGGTTATATTTGTTGAGCATATTTTCTTGAACAAAGTATTAAAAAAAATAAATTTTCAAATTTCACTCATATTACAAATGGGCTTATATCTCGAAAACTAGGAGTTGTTCCTGGATGGGACCAATTGTAAATGAAAGCCACATATATTGGCTCTAATCTGGCATATAGGTTATATTTGTTGAGCATATTTTCTTAAACAAAGTATTAAAAACAATAAATTTTTAAATTTCACTTATATTACAAATGGGCTTATATCTCGAAAACTAGAAGTTGTTCCTGGATGGGACCAATTGTAAATGAAAGCCACATATATTGGCTCTAATCTGGCATATAGGTTATATTTGTTGAGCATATTTTGTTGAACAAAGTATTAAAAAAAATAAATTTTCAAATTTCACTCATATTACAAATGGGCTTATATCTCATAAGTCATAAGTTCATGAAATTAAATTTTAAGGGTGTTTAATTTTTAAATTTATTGCTTAGAATTTATTATTGCCTGCTACGGTTAAAAAACTGAAACCATAATCGACTACAGCGCAAAAGCCATAAATCGACAGAAGGTTTTAATTACACAAGGTAATGGTTTTTGAAGCTAGATATAACATAAAACTAGTTTTTAAATTACTAATGTAAATACATTTCCTATTTTAATGAAATTAAAGTCTATTTCTTGTATAGAATTCTTACATGTTTTTTGTCTTAAGAAAAAACCGAAATTTATATAAAAAATATATAAAAAAAAAACATTTGCATAGTTTTCCACACAACCTAGGAGGTACCATGCGATGTGCGTTGCCAATTATTTTTTATGGCTGGCTTCCCTATTAGGCCTACATACCATTCATTTTGTACTTAAATTATATAGTTACATATATATTATATCACAGTTTTACAATAAAGTTTATTTTATAAAAGGCTTCCGTCAACAAAGATCTTTGACAGAATGTTTTAATGCATCTAAAATTTATATAGATAGTATATCTAGTTCAATAACTTTACAAGCTTTTGAACCAATTGAACGATGGTTTACTGTACAAGTTTGACAAATACAGAAATTGCAGTCTTCACATATAAAGATATTACCATTAGTCTTTTTAAGATTACCACAATGACAACAAAATCTTGATCTGTCACCCTGATGCTTAAGCAACAATATTCTCATTTTCTTTCGGAAATCTTTAGGATTCCATAAATTTGTTAACGGTTTGTTTTGAATTATTTTTAATGCATACATTAAAACAAAAATTCCGCAATTTGAACCATCGTCTTGCATTTCCCTTTCAGTTATTTCTCTATATGTCCACGAATTTTTATTACTTTCTAACTTGGCTATCAAGAGATCATAAACTCTTTTTCCAACACTAAAATCTTTTAAAGAATTAACATATATAAACTCATAAGTACCTAACTTAAGTATACATAAAGTAAAATGGGCTAAACTCAAAATTGGAACAAATAACAATTCCGCTTGATTTTGAATAAAAATGCTTATTGTTTCAACATTTATTTCATTCGATTGGGTAGGCATGCAAAACCATGCAGTTGATCTACTGTCCTTTAGAATTGCTAAAAGGCAAGAATCTAGTACAAAGTTTGTTAACCAGTTTCCATTTTTTAATGAATTCCAGTCTGAAGTTTCTAAATAATCCATAAAACCAACTTCGATTGGATTATTTATATTATTAATTTCAGTATATAATAAATCAAATTTAAACAGATAAAATTTATTTTGTTTAAATATTTTATTCTCTATTTTTTTTATTTTTGAAATTTTTTTGCTTGCTTTTGAAGCAAACATCACTTTAGGTCGAACTACCTTTTGCTTTTTAAAGTCTTTTTCTTCCATTCTTCGACAGGTTCAATATTTGAGCTGTTTTGTGAATAACTGTGGTTCTTTTCTACTGTATCAACATCATCAACTTCGTTGTTGATGGGTGTTGAAGTAACATAACAGTGTTCTTTTTTTAATCTTGTACTAGTAACTTCTTCATTTAAGTTATTTAAACTTGAGGTAAGTATATCCTCAATTTTCTCGGATATTGACCCAAACATTTTATATTTGTACCGCAATTCCTTCAGTGAACTAAGGTAGTCCATTCTCATAACTTTCACAAATACATCAGCTCGTTCTGATTTTTGAGGTAATATAATATGCTTTTGTAAATAGAAAGCGAATTCAACAGGGGCATTTCTTACATGCTCCCGAGATGAATCAACATGAATACCCATAATGTTAGTCCAGAGAACAATAAAAGGGCAATATTTGTTTAGTATAAACAAACATATTTCATCATTTCGATATGGATTTAAATCATGTCCCTTATTTATTTGTTTAATATCATTTTCAATTTCATTAAAAATTGAAAGGAACATTTTTCGAAATGGGCTGTTAAATGCAATTGATTCCAAGAAAAGATTTTGATCGTTATCTGGAAGATTGTATTCGTTCCCTTTACTTTCCTCATCAACTTCTATTAAGCATTGACGTAATATTTCAATACTTCTTTCAAATTTTTGTGACTTAAATGGTGTAAGCAATACTATAAACATATGCTTAAACCACTGTTGGGCTTCTTCCATAGTGGTTAAGTTAAAAGCAGCTATTAAGGCATATTTTAAATATGTCTTCTGTCTGGAGAATCATTTATTACTGTTTGACTGTATGTTTTTGTGTTCAACTGAAAATTCTCAGGAGCACATTCATTAAAACTACTTTCTTTCTCAATTGGACTTGACATGGGTGCTTTAACTACGTATGTTTTATTTTCACTAGCTAAATTATTATTTGTGCTATTCAATAACGCAGATATATAATCGTTTTCTATTGAAAATGAGTTTTCTTTAAAGCAGTTTACATTACAACTTTTGTTTGGAATATTGTCAAATTTCGATATTTCATTTTCAGGATCATAATGTATATTACAAATAATACTATCGGCATTTTCAGGTGTGCTGAGCCAGATTTTACTACTTCGCAATTTTTCAGCAAAAATTTTGCCATACTACAGATTCTTCTTCTATTTCGCAAATTATTTTGTATATTATAAAGAATTTATAATAATTTTAAATAATTCACAATTTTTTGAAGAAATGCACTGCAACTCTTTCAAAAAAGAGCATTTTATCAGTATGGACTTTAAATCAGTTGAATTAAAATTCGACTTACGCTTTACTCCCATTATGCTTTCCTTGCTCTGTATAAAGAAAAAAGAAGTTTTTAAGTTGTAAGATATAAAAACGTTTTTTATATTCTTTATTTTGTATAATATAAAAATACAATTGATTAATTTAATATGTTACCATTTTAGTTAATTAATAAAATTAACGTTAAAACAGAACTCACCGTCCAAAAAATGTAAGCCTTCCTTCTTTTTGTATGATCCATAAGCGGGTTAGCAAAAAAAACAGCACAAAATAAAAAATAAAGTTAAAAAACCGTCTATATTTAAAAAAAAAAATATATATTAAACAAAAAAAGTTCCAAAAATTGTTTGTGATTTTTTAATTTTTTTATTAAATAAATATGTTTTTTTTAGCAAAATCTAAATAAGCACTTTGACGATTTTTAACACTGCATTAGGCGAACTAAACGAAAAAGTTTCTGGCAACACTGATTAGGAACATTTTTATTTAAATTTTAACATATAACTTTAAACTATTATTTCACATAAACTTACCTTCGCTGGTGTCCTTTATCGGCGTCTTTTTACTTATACAGTGATGGTCCTACTCTGTAAAAGAAGATAAAAATATATTAAAATTTGAAAATATATAGTGTAGATTAAAAATGGCTTTTATTTGGGTGTTTATTTTTTTAACTTGACATAAAATAATGCCAAGTTGATACATGTACTAAAATCAGAGCCATACTTTGTTTTTTAATTTTTTTTCTGGCAACTATAGTTATCTAAATAAAAAAGTTATTGTCTGGCAGCCTACATAAAGAAAATGAGTTATCACTCATTTTGTCTCTCAGTATAAAGAAAGAGAAAGAGAGCAATTCTCTCTTCGTATTGAGTCAAAATTTTAGTTTGTTACATTTATTTTGTTATCTTCTCGCCCGCTGTAATGTTGTTTTTAAGACATTGTTTTTTGTACCATATGTTTTCTATTGTTTTGTGTAGTTGTAGTGTCTTTTAAGTAATAGTATGTTTCCACGGCAAAATGAAGCACTTGCTTCGCTCTTCGAATCATGATTGCGAGGCATGCCGTTTACACAGCACATGCTACATGCTTGGATTAAACGTTTGCACAAAAACTGAAACAACTTTCAAATAATTTGTTCAAAAACCTTATTTTATTTAGTTTTATTTGTTTGTAATTCATTACATTTAAAATTTTAATAAAATTAATTGTTTTTTATATTACACATATCCACACACTACTTTTAACTTTGTTTTTCTCTTTTTGATTACATTTTATACAGCCAGTGCAGATAAACATGCGATAAAAATTAGAGAAGACAGAAATTGTTGATGCTTCGCAAGTATACCCAGTATGAATTTACCAGCTTCGCTTTCATAATTTTGTATGGCGAAGCAATTCGATTCGCTCATGATTGGAGTGTGAAGCAACAATAGAGAGCGAAGCAGGTGCCGTTTAAACATATTATAAGTCTAGTTAATACTACCTTAGCATGACTAGCTATGTTTGGTGTTAATTGTTTTGGTAATAAATTGTTTCAAATTCATAACAGGTAAACTTACGGTGAAAATAATTACTAGTGCGAAAGAAATATGTACATTTTGTTTTTGTACTAATACTAATGTGAAACAAAAACGTAAATTTTGTTTTTGTACATATCTTCTTCGGCTTTCAAGCACAAAGAAGTACAATAGGAGACTATTACTTTTGAAACTCAAAGAAGAAAACATCACAGGCGCAAAAAATAGTCACCTATCCGGCCAAGGTCATCTGTCATTAATTCGCCTTGAATTGTTTTGATTTTTTAAGGTTGCTTCAAACAAAGTAGCCAACCAATATACCACGTAAGAAAAGCTAATTTAAAATGTATGTTAAACAAAGAAAAAAGTAATATAATAAATATATACATACAATATATTTATATGCGTATATATAAATATCATTATTGTTCGGGTTAGGTAATGTTCATTTTTAATAGTAATTGACAGTAAAACGATTAGTAAAGACTAGAATACAAGCAGAATAATATATATCTTAAGATGCCCTTCAACCATCGTCAGTATTCTTTATATCCTTCTAAAAGGTATTTATGAATTTATTCAGAAGAAATAGGATATACGAAATTTAATTTTTTTGGTTCATAAAGAATTATTTACATGCACTGCCAAAACAATATTATCAAAATTCCTATTTTTCTATTATCCAAGCTTACTATTCTTTTGTTTTGCTCGTTTTACACTAAACTTTAAGTCTTAGAATTTACATTGGATTTTCTAAGAAATTAAAGAAAAATTGTCGTGATTGTCAATACATAAATCTAAAAAACCATTACATATTTTTTCAACACAACCACACTTCAAGTAACATAAAAGTTCTGAGTGAAAAAACCCCTGATAGAATGTAAAATCGTAGCATTTAAAAAATTTCTATATATAAGTTTACCAACTTTCTGTCCGTGCTTTAAGTAATTAATAAATCTTAATACTCAGTATTATAGTATAAAAACAGCATTTACTTATAATCTATAAAATTCAAATTTCGATAAATCTGTTTTTAACTATTAACAGTAGAAATCTATAAACAGTGTTAAAAATACTCCCTTTCCAAAAATAAAATGTTCTGACTGGTTAAAAACTACAATAAATTGTTAAATTAGGTTCTTTTACATATTTTTACGAAACAAACAATGTAGTCTATAATTAAGCCAAGGTTCTGGAAAAAGTTATGAGGTAGCAAACTTTGGAAAATTATAAAAAAATGTAAAATATATTAAAATACTTTTTCATTCATTATTCGACAAGCATGTCGCACGCACATATCGTCATCGACACAAGACAAAAAAAAAAAACAAGCGTGGACCTTATTTTTTTCTAATAAACTATGGAAAATTGGAAAAAGCGTCAAGATATATTAAATTAACTTTTTGTACATTTTATACATTCAAACAAAAACTTGAACTATTAAATAAAAGTTTACCAAATATGGATGCATATTTGCTTTATGTATTTATGGTTAACACATTAAAAGTAACAACACTTAATCATGAATAAAAAATTTTGTAGATTTATTTCTAAAGTTAAGATTTTTAGACAAACGAAGATTTTTCTATGAAAATTTATGGCACCACCGGTACCATTCAATAAATTTTAGGTCTGGCAGTTTAAATTTGTTTTTATAATCTGATGCATGGTGAAATAATCAGGTGGTGTACGTTGCCCAGCCGGTTTTTTTAAATTAAATTCGCCTTGACGTAGTAAAAAAATAAATTTAAATTTGTGTTTTATAATTGAAAAAACAAACAACAAAAAAATAATTTTCTTTAATTACTTGCATAAAGACTATATACTGCTATGAATTGTATTAAAGCAAATTATAGGCTAGTAGCGAATTCATTAATTTTCGCCGTAAGGCCGAATGTCGAACTAAATATAAAAAATATACAGAGTTTTTATATATGGAGTTTGGCAGTTAGGCTATCTGTGAAAATCAGTGAATTCCCTACCAGCTTATAATGGATTCGCCTTCAATTGTATCTACTGACGATTTTTTGTAAGCTTCGAAAGTAAGTTATTTAATAACTTTTATCAGAAAAATTTTCAGGAATTAACTAATTTTTGTCCTCTATCGAATTTGGGTAGTGGGATATGTGCTCTCGAAACCGTTTTTAATTAATGAAGAAATAATAATTAAATATATTTTTATAATTTTCAGAGTTTTTCATATATATATTAAAAACACGTTTATTTCTTTGTTATTTTTTTATTTATTTATTTTTTTTGTTTTTTTTTTTGTTAATGTTATTATAAATTGTTTTTGTTATATTTTTATTTCTTGTCTTAGATATAATTTCCCTGAAGGTGGTCGAAATATTTGAAAAAAACAAAAAATATTTAAAAAACAATTTAACAGTTGTTTGTGATTTATTAAATTTGGAGGACCTTAAACAGCCAAAATTTAATAAAAATAAATAGTTAATACATCAAGGTCTACAAATTTACAACACAACTTAAAGAAAATGTTTTCAATATCGGTTCAGAAATGACTAAACTCTGCAGGTACAAAAATTAACAAAAGCACCATCTAGACGAATTGATAACCTCTTTTTATAAGCCGGCTAAAAAACACATTTCTTTTAATTATTAACAATTGTCAAGTAAAGCAAAAAGAGTAAAAAAAACAACCAACAGCAAAACTTAATTGCAGTTCTATAAAAAAGTTTTATTAAACAAAAAAAAAAATATTAACTACATTTGAAAAAAAATTTTTCTTAATAAAAGTTAAACTAAAAATGAACCAAAGCCGAAAAAGTAAAATTTTAATTGATTTATGATGATCACCGGTTCAACCCCTGGCTGGGACTAAAATTATAATAATTTTTAGAAAATGACACGAGCTACCGTACATTCGGAAGAAAACATAAGCGGTCGGATAAAGTTGTTAGGAATTTTGCAAAAAGTCCAACTAAGTTTGGTTACAAATAAGTTGGAGATACGAAAAAAGAGTTGTCTATAATCAAGAATAAAAAATGTTTTAGATTTATTTCTAAAATTATGATCTTTCTATGAAAATTTATGACACCACCGGTTCCATTCATTAAATTTTAGATCTGTCAACACAAAATTAGTTTTTCAAATCAGAAGCATGGTGAAATAATCAGGTGGTGTTAGTTTCCCAGCCGGTGTTTTTTTTTTTTTTTTTTTATTAATAAATTCGCCTTGACGTAACAAAAAAATTCGATTTGTGTTTTATAATTGAAAAAACAATCAAACAACAATAAAATAATTTTCTTTAATTACTTGCATTAAGACGTTATACTGCTATGGCTAATTCGAATTCGTCAATTTTCGCCGTAAGCCCGAATGTCAAACTAAATATAAAAAATATACAGATTTCTTATATATGGAGTTTGGGAGTTAGGCTACCTGTGAAAATCAGTGAATTCGCTACCAACTTATAATGGATTCGCCTTCAATTATATCTTCAGACGATTTTTCATATTCTTCGAAAGTTAGTTATTTAATAACTTTTATCAGAAAAATTTTCGGGAATTCATTTATTTTTGTCCTCTATTGAATCTGGGTAGTGTGCTCTCGAAACCGTTTTGTATTAATGAGAAATAATAATTTAATACATTTTTACGATTTTCAGGGTTTTTCATATATTAATTTATAACACGTTTGATTCGTATTTTTGTCCTTTATCGAATCTGGGTAGACGAATAAAGAAAATAATTTTAAAATCGGTTCAGAAATGATTAAGTTCCGCAGTCACAAAAATTAAAAAAAGCACCATTTAGACGAATTGATAACCTCCTTCTTTTAAGTCGGACGGTTAAAAGAAATGTGTTTTCTTTTAATTATTAAAAATTGTCAAGTAAAGCAATTAGAGTAAAAAAAAAACAACCAGCAGCAAAACTTAATTGTAGTTCTATAAAAAAGTTTTATTAAAAAAAAATCAAAATATTAACTACTGTTGACAAATTTGAGCTGATATCTTAAAACTTTAATAAGGAAAGCAAAGCAAATTCATTTGCGAGCAAAATAAAAAGATAAAACATAAACCAAAACAATTATCTAGTTTTTTTAAAAATTGAGTCTCACAAATTCAAGAAAAATAAAATTGTAAAACAAAAAAACAACGTAAATTAAAGAACAAGTTATTAAATTCAAAAAGTATAAATAATAATTTGGCAAGCCACTGAATCTAATTTGCTAAATGTTGTTTGAAGTCCGGCATCGCAAAATTTATCTGCTACGTGGCAGCTTTAATAACGGTAAAAAATCGCAAAAGTTCTCAATAGGCTGTGATTTGATTTCTTAGTTTGCGCATTTCTTTTTGAGTAAGTAAATTGTGGTGTGGTGCGTGGTTTTCTAAGAAGTTTCAAATTGTAAAGTACACGAAAAGGTAAGTACAGAAGTTTTATTTAATTACTTTCTTAAAAGAAGTATAATTACAATAACACAATATTTTTAAATGTTTTTATGTAAAACAGTTTTTTTTTATAAAAATTCTTAAAAGGCTGTGATTTGACTTCTGGGTGCGCTTGTCTTTTTGGGTCATTATATCAGTTGTGCATGTGCGTGGTTTACTAAAGCAGCTTAAAATGGTAAAGTACAAAAAAGTTAAGTACTAAAATTTAATTTAATTATTTTTAAATGTTTGTATATTATGTTTTTGTTTTATAAAAATTAAGTCGCTTCGCTTTCAGAACATGGCGTCGACGCCATTTACTGATATAAAATACAAAATCTTATACCCCATTCACCATCTATGTAAATCTAGTTTAGTGGAGTAACTTCAATCAAAAACGCAAATTTTGGGGTGACATAAAATTTAAAAATAAAAAACTTTTGCTACTGTATACATATAATTTTACAATTTTTAATTTTTAAAATTTTAGTATTTCCTTAAAGATCTCTTCAAAAGCTCCAAAATGATATCTGTATGGATATACATTTTCGGGCGACTTGATCGCCTGTAATACAAAAACAGTACGTTACCTTAAAAACGGCTATTGGCTTCATTTTTATAAAGGCCCATTCACACTAATATACAAGACTTATGACTTGCATAGGTTTTGTAAGAAATAATTAATATTGTCAAAAAATGCAACGTAACATACATTTTGTTTCTACACTATAACACTTAATGTAGAATGAAAATTGAATAATTATTTACCATCCGAAAACTTGCAGAAAAGGATTTTTTTCTATTATAGTGGTTCATGAATGTTGTAAAGAATAGGTATATAAACTGTTGTCATACCTTTCGGTATAGACCGTCGTCACTGGCTGTTTAGTTGGTACGTTTGGCGAGCGCTTTCGATGTGAGAACATCATTTTCAAGCCGTGTTTTGATTAATAATTTTGACAACAGTATAATATTTACTGGCGGAATAAACCCGATTAACTTAATACGAATCTTTGTTAAACTTTTGACATTGTTATATTGTGTCAACGGTTTTCCAAAGTTCAGAACAACAAAAAAACTTCCTCTATTACCTACATTAACTGTTTTTATTTTCTATTTGAGGAATGTAGCAAGCACCCCTAAAAATCAATTTAAATTATAATTTTTTTATTGGTATTTTTTGAAATACATATAATTTAATTTATTTTAATAGTATACTCTGATTAAAAATAAACATTACAATTTCTTTTACTGTGTTTAGTTCTTGCAAATTATTCAAAATCGAATAAATAAATCATTATTTTAATGATTTAGCAGTATTTAAAATCAATCTCGTAAGAATCATTGCTAATAACATTTAAAGAAACAAATATGTTTTTATTCCTAATCTTCATCAAATTCACAAAAAAATTCTTCTTCTACTGCATAGTACTCGTAGTAGTTCAATAGCCTTTTGTTCTACTGAAGCATCTATGTATGTATATACAAACTAAAAATTTCACCTCAAATACTCTTCGCCTTAAAAAAGGACATAAAATAAAAAAATTGAGCAACAACAAGAATCATCTTCAGATAACATAAATACTTCTCTTAATTTAACTACTGTACAACGCTTTTAAGAAAATAGTTAATGTCCGGTGTGCAAAGTTGTTCCAAAAATTTATGTTTCCTCTTAAGGGCAGAAAAAAATGTTATTCAATGTTCATTCCTCTGCTTGAAGCTTAACGCTGAATACAACATCGATCAGAAATCGAGTTACAACAAAAACTAAATCGGATATTTTTAATTTAAACCCGTTATCTACTACCGGTGGACGTAATTTTCGCTTGCAATCAACAGCAATAACTACCCTACCAAAGCATTTTCCCTTTGCCATAAGATAAAGTCACCAAAAGCCAGACACAATAAATATAGATTAGGTGTGCTCAAAAAAAAAATTTAAATTCCACAGAAAATTCTATTAACAATAGCAAAGTATCAGAACGTATTAAGAAACAACACTAGATTTAAGTAATGACATTTGTAATACCACAAAAAACTTTCATAAACAGGATATCCACGATTGGTGCAAAGTCCAAAGAGAATAAGTTCTATAAGAGTTCCACTTATCCACATTTAAAAATTGTTACCTACTATCTTAACACCTAATACATCTTCAGAAACGTTGAAGAATGCAGTGTAATTTCTTTTTCAAACAATCCTGATCTTGATTTCATTCCCTTAAACTCATCGCTGAACGAAAATCCTGACCATAACCAACTCTATTCTTAGAAAGCAAAGACAAAAAACTCTTTTGACATCACAGCAAATTTTTCTACAAACAAGAGCACAGTATCCGAATGTATTTTAGAAGCAACAATAGATACGAGTTATGACAATCGTACCTCTACAATATATTCTCAAAAACAGGATGGCAAGGATTTGAAATTGGTGTTAAGTCCACGGATAATAAGCACTACAAGAGTTCCATTTATCCATATTTCGAAATTGCCCCTGACCATCTTAGCTCCCAATACCTCTTCAGTAACGTCGCTAAGATCATCTTTTCAAACAATTCTGAGCCTAGCTTCATATCCTTAATCTCATGCCTCAACAAGAAGTCTGACTATAATTTTAATTCCACAGAAAATTTGTTTATGCTCAATAGTACAGTATCGGAATATATGCCTGATACGTCTTTAGATGCAAGTAATAATTTATGCAGCTCTTCTATAATAATTCTCTAAAGCAAAGCAAAATTTTAGACATAGTTCAAGATTTATTAACCATATCGACTATAAGTGTGCCAAAAAACAATGTCTTAAAAACACTTTTGTGTGTATTTTTTTAAGACATAAGTCGGAAAAGGAAGTTAAAGAGGCTTCAAAAACGCCGATTAAATCAAAAGGACGCTTAAAAATAATTGAGCAACTAAGGAAAAAAAAAGGCTCATAGTTAGTAGGCAGCAATCATTGAATAAAGGAAATACAACCGAAGATTATATTTTTTAGAAAGATTTGTAAAAGTTTTTTTTTTTTTTTTTTAACACATTACGTATACATAGCAGTGCGATAAAAGTAGAAAAAATTTAAGGCATGTGTTCTCAAGTCCTAGAAGATTAACCCGATATTCACATAAGGACGCCAATTTTACATTAAAAACCAAAATTTTTCGAATTTTAAGAGATGATGATGTTGGTAAGGCCGTTAGGTATGATGAGCATATTGTAAAATTTGGTAAGAGGCTTACAAAAAAGTATACCTTACGTCATCAGGAGGAGTTAATTAGATCGGAGTTAAGATTATTAGCAAGTTTTCTAATAAATGTTAAAACTTTTAGTACAAGTATCAAACAATTAAAATATATTTTAAACCGGAATTATTTGATACTTGTATTAAATCTTTACGAAAAACTGTTCAGTTGGACAACTCTGTAATCTGGTTGAAAACACCAACACTTATAAAAAGTGCGCCAAAATACAAAAGCTTAAATACAGTAAAAGCAGTTTGGAAGACGATATTAAAAAACTTCAATATTTTATGGACTTGTGGGACGAAGACATTCAACTTGTTAACAAGAAAGCCTTAAAAAATTGTACTACTACCAATACTAGATATAAACAAAAAATTAAACTTATTTTTAACACAACAAACATACGACTCAATTTTTGTATTGGAAAGAGAATTTTGCATAGAAAATTTAAATAATCTCGCTGGTTTTCGTGCAAATCTTTTATAGAAGACGAGCGGCCGAAATTTAACGGCTTAACATAAGTAGGTACAACAACAGGGGATTCACAACAGAGCAAATTGAGCGTGATATACTTAGGGCAATATCTAAAGAGGCCATGGAATATCCAAACATTTTGTTCATTTGACTTTTAGAGGGAAACTGAACCGGACGGTTAGTGTGATTTTGCGCCCTCTAAGTATAAAAGCTGTTGAGCTCATTATAAAACTTAGAACTAGAGCATTCCAAACCACAATAAATATGATTTTCAACAACACAAATGTTCAAATTTTCTTTTCCCTACTATAGAACTTGTCCTCTATTAAGAGAATTTTCCGTAAAATATTTGGCTGATATACCACACAAAATAAGAAAAACTAATTTTGATAGCATATAGCGACAATAACATCTCTGCAAAACTTCGAGGAGTCAACTGTGGATACATAAGCTAATTCTATGGGATATCATAAAGATATTAACAAGAGTATCTACAGAGTTCCTTTTCTGATAGCAGAAATAAGGGGTTTAAATAAATTTTTAATGTCAGCGGTAGGTGCAGATGTTGAAGACGATTGCAAGGAATTACAAGAAAACGAGGATATAGGAAAGTGATCGGCATAAAGAAGAGGAAGAACAACCATGTACAAGTCAGGCTTAGCTCATAGAGGACCTATCAGGGCAAGAAGACTTAGTTTCCTAAAGAGCGAAATGGCCATCGACACGTGCTTTCACCCTCAATAATCAATGTCGGTGATTTATTAACTTAATCGGGATGAAAATTAGCACGAATTTGTTTAAAATTAAAAAATTTAATAGTACCTTGGTTAAATTTAATTTAAAAATTTGCAAGTGCCTGCGCATTAAGAAAAGAGAAAATAAATTATCGCTGTGTTGTTGTGATATTTTATTTTTCATATTCTTCTAACTGTACAAATGAGCCGAAAAAGGGCAGCCGTACACAGTGGATAAAGAAAAATGAAATCTTTGTTGATTATCGTTGTTTTTTGCTTTAACTTTGATTTTTTTCTTTCCTTTATTATTTTGACAAAAATCTTTAGTTTATTTAAAATATTTGTGAGAAGTTTCCTGAAGAGCTAAGTAAGCGATAGCGAAATGGCCACCGACATTAAATCGGGATGAAAAATAGCACAATTTTTTTTAAATTAATAATTTTAATATTTCCGTGGTTTAATTTAATTTAATAATTTGCGAGTGCCTGCGCATAACGAAACAAGAAAATTAATTATCGTGGTTTTGTTGTCATATCTTATTTTTAATATTCTTTTAACCATGATATAAAAATACACTGCTTGCCATAGCTACAGCCGCATTTATTTTTTCGTATTTTTCGTGTATTTCAGACATATAGATATGAACGGGGTATAACATACTATAGTTTACTTACGGTACTTTCGTTTTTAAAAACCTAAACTATGAGCTTCTTGAACTGAGTAAGCAGTGACAAAACAAAATATTTTTAAAGTGTCATAACTATAGCCGCAATGCTTAAATTTAATTTTTACCGCAAGGCAGGCCTTGAAGTTTTAACATCTTTTGTTGAATTTGTCTTTTTTCTTAGCTTTTTTAATAAAACGCCACGCGGTAAATATCTAACTGATGTCGAAAATGGCAAAGTTTTAGAATTTTTAGAAAATGACATGAGCGACCGTGAAATCGGAAGAAAACTTAAGCGGTAGGATAAATTTGTTAGGAATTTCGCAAAAAATACAACAATAACAAATAAGCTGGAGGTCCGAAAAAAGAGTTGTCTATAATCAAGAATAAAAAATGTTGTAACTTTATTTCTGAAATTATGATTTTTCTATGAAAATTTATGGCACCACCGGTTCAATTCATTAAATTTTAGGTCTGTCAACACAAAGTTAGTTTTTCAAATCTGATGCATGGTGAAATAATCAGGTATGTACGATGCCCAGCCGGTTTTTTGTAATAAACTTGCCTTGACGTAATAAAAAATAAATTCAGATTTGCGTTTTATGATTGAAAAAACAAACAAACATCAAAAAACTAAGTTTCTATAATTACTCCAAAATACAAAAGCTTTAATACATTAAAAGCAGTTTGGAGGACGATATTAAAAAACTTCAATATCTTATGGACTTGTGGGACGAAAACATTCAACTTGTTAACAAGAAAGCCTTAAAAACTTGAACTACTACCAATACTAGATATAAACAAAAAATTAAGCTTATTTTTAAAACAACAAACAAACGACTCAATTTTTGTATTGGAAAGAGAATTTTGCATCGAAAATTTAAATAATCTCGCTGGTTTTCAAATCCGCGTACATTTGAAAATAAATTTTTCTTAATAAAAGTTAAACTAAAAATGAACCAAAGCAGAAAAAGTAAAATTTTAATTGATTTATGATGATCACCGGTTCAACCCCTGGCTAGTCCCAGCCATAATATTATAATAATTTTTAGAAAATGACACGAGCTACCCTAAATTTGGAAGAAAACATAAGCGGTCGGATAGAGTTGTTAGGAATTTTGCAAAAAGTCCAACTAAGTTTGGTTACAAATAAGTTGGAGATACGAAAAAAGAGTTGTCTATAATCAAGAATAAAAAATGTTTTAGATTTATTTCTAAAATTATGATCTTTCTATGAAAATTTATGACACCACCGGTTCCATTCATTACATTTTAGGTCTGTCAACACAAAATTAGTTTTTCAAATCAGAAGCATGGTGAAATAATCAGGTGGTGTTAGTTTCCCAGCCGGTGTTTTTTTTAATAAATTCGCCTTGACGTAACAAAAAAATTCGATTTGTGTTTTGTAATTGAAAAAACAATCAAACAACAATAAAATAATTTTCTTTAATTACTTGCATAAAGACGTTATACTGCTATGGCTAATTCGAATTCGTTAATATTCGCCGTAAGCCCGAATGTCAAACTAAATATAAAAAATATACAGATTTCTTATATATGGAGTTTGGGAGTTAGGCTACCTGTGAAAATCAGTGAATTCGCTACCAACTTATAATGGATTCGCCTTCAATTATATCTTCAGACGATTTTTCGTATTCTTCGAAAGTTAGCTATTTAATAACTTTTATCAGAAAAATTTTCGGGAATTCATTTATTTTTGTCCTTTATTGAATCTGGGTAGTGTGCTCTCGAAACCGTTTTGTATTAATGAGAAATAATAATTTAATACATTTTTACGATTTTCAGGGTTTTTCATATATTAATTTATAACACGTTTGATTCGTATTTTTGTCCTTTATCGAATCTGGGTAGTCGGATAAAGAATTTAATTTTAAAATCGGTTCAGAAATGACTAAGTTCTGCAGGCACAAAAATTAAAAATTAAAAAATTAGACTTCTTTTAAGTCGGACGGTTAAAAGAAATGTGTTTTCTTTTAATTATTAAAAATTGTCAAGTAAAGCAATTAGAGTAAAAAAACAACCAGCAGCAAAACTTAACTGTAGTTCTATAAAAACTTTTATTAAAAAAAATCAAAATAATTACTAACTGTTGACAAATTTGAGCTGATATCTTAAAACTTTAATAAGGAAAGCAAAGCAAATTCATTTGCGAGCAAAATAAAAAGATAAAACATAAACCAAAACAATTATCTAGTTTTTTAAGAATCGAGTCTCACAAATTCAAGAAAAATAAAATTGTAAAACAAAAAAACAACGTAAATTAAAGAACAAGTTATTAAATTCAAAAAGTAAAAATAATAATTTGGCAAGCCGCTGAATCTAATTTGCTAAATGTTGTTTGAAGTCCGGCATCGCAAAATTTATCTGCTACGTGGCAGCTTTAATAACGGTAAAAAATCGCAAAAGTTCTCAATAGGCTGTGATTTGATTTCTTAGTTTGCGCATTTCTTTTTGAGTAAGTAAATTGTGGTGTGGTGCGTGGTTTTCTAAGAAGTTTCAAATTGTAAAGTACACGAAAAGGTAAGTACAGAAGTTTTATTTAATTACTTTCTTAAAAGAAGTATAATTACAATAACACAATATTTTTAAATGTTTGTATGTAAAACAGTTTTTTTTTTATAAAAATTCTTAAAAGGCTGTGATTTGACTTCTGGGTGCGCTTGTCTTTTTGGGTCATTATATCAGTTGTGCATGTGCGTGGTTTACTAAAGCAGCTTAAAATGGTAAAGTACAAAAAAGTTAAGTACTAAAATTTAATTTAATTATTTTTAAATGTTTGTATATTATGTTTTTGTTTTATAAAAATTAAGTCGCTTCGCTTTCAGAACATGGCGTCGACGCCATTTACTGATATTGATTTAATTGAAATAAAACAAGTTAGAGTGCTATATTCGGCTATACAAAATCTTATACACCATTTACCATCTATGTAAATCTAGTTTAGTGGAGTAACTTCAATCAAAAACGCAAATATTGGGGTGACATAGAATTTAAAAATAAAAAAGTTTTGCTACTGTATATATATAATTTTACAATTTTTAATTTTTTAAATTTTAGTATTTCCTTAAAGATCTCTTCAAAGCTCCAAAATGATACCTATATACATTTTTGGGCGACTTGATCGCCTGTAATACAAAACCAGTACGTTACCTTAAAAACTGCTATTGGCTCCATTTTTATAAAGGCCCATTCACACTAATATACAAGACTTATGACTTGCATAGGTTTTGTAAGAAATAATTAATATTGTCAAAAAATGCAACGTAACATACATTTTCTTTCTACACTATAACACTTCATATAGAATGAAAATTCCCAGCTAATTCATTTTTCGTAGCTTTTGCGTTCATAAAGACTACAAAAAATAATCATTTACCATCCGAAAACTTGCAGAAAAGAATTTTTTTCTAATAAACTGGTTCATCAACATTGCGTGAATATTGTAAAGAATAGGTATATACAAATCGCCCATTTCTAAAATAAGGATTTTTGTTAAACTGTTGTCATACCTTTCGGTGTAGACCGTTGTCACTGGCTGTTTATTTGGTACGTTTGGCGAGCGCATTCGATGTGACAACATCATTTTCAAGCCGCGTTTTGATTAATAATTTTGACAACAGTATAATATTTACTGGCGGAATAAACCCGATTAACTTAATACGAATGTTTGTTAAACTTTTGACATTGTTATATTGTGTCAACGGTTTTCCAAAGTTCAGAACAACAAAAAAACTTCCTCTATTACCTACATTAACTGTTTTTATTTTCTATTTAAGGAATATAGCAAGCACCCCTAAAAAATAAATTTAAATTATTATTTTTTTTATTAGTATTTTTTAAAATCTTTTTGAATTACATTTAATTTTATATATATAAATAGTATACTCTGATTAAAAATAAACATTACAATTTCTTTTACTGTGTTTAGTTCTTACAAATTATTCAAAATCTAATAAATAAATCATTATTTTAATGATTTAGCAGTATTTAAAATCTATCTCGTAAAAATCAGTGTATATAACATTCAAGGAAACGAAAATGTTTTATACCTAATCTACATCCAATGCACTAAAAAAAATTCTTCTAATACTGCTTAGTACTCGAAATAGTTCAATAGCCTTTCGTTCTACTAAAGCATCTATATATGTATATACAAAGTAAAAATTTCACCTCAAATACTTTTCTCCTTAAAAAAGGACATAAGATAAAAAAAATTGAGCAAGTACAAGAATCATATTCAGATTACTTAAATACTTCTCTCAATTCGCTTTCAATAACACCGTTAAAGTCCGGTGTGCTAAATTTTTCAAAAAATTTATGTGTACTCACAAGGGCAGGAAAAATGTCATTCAATGTTCATTCGTCTGCTTCAAGCTTAACGCTGAATAAAACATCATCATCAGAAATTGAGTTACAACAAAAACTTAATCAGATATATTTAATTTAAAACCATTATATACTACCGGGGGATGTAATTTTCGTTTGCAATCAACAGCGATAACTACCCTACGAAAGCCTGTTGCCTTTGCCTAAGATCAAGTTACTAAAAGGCAGAAACAATAAATATAGATTTGGTGTTGTCAAAATATTCTTTCAATTCCACAGGAAATTCCATGATTATTGGGGAAGTTTTAGAATATATTTAGAAACTACACTAGATGCAAGTAATGACATTTGTAATATTAAAAAAAAAAAACACTCTCATAAACAGGATAGCCACGATTGGTGCAAAGTCCACAGATAATAAGTTCTATAAGAGTTCCACTTATCCACATTTCAAAATTGTCACCTACTATCTCAACACCTAATACATCTTGAGTAACGTTGCAGAATGCAGTGTAATTACTTTTTCAAACAATCCTGATCTTGATTTGATTCCCTTACACTCATCCCTGAACGAAAAGCCTGCCCATAACCAACATATACTCTTAGAAATCAAAGATAAAAAACCCTTTTGATATCACAGCAAGTTTTTCTACGAACAAGAGCACAGTATCCGAATGTATTTCAGAAGCAACAATAGATACAAGTTATAACAATCGTACCTCTAAAATATATTCTCATAAACAGGATAGCAAGGATTTGAAACTGGTGTAAAGTCCACGGATAATAAGCACTACAAGAGTTCCATTTATCCATATTTCGAAATTGCCACCGGCCATCATCTTTCTCAAACAATTCTGAGCCTGGCTTCATTTCCTTGATCTCACGCCTCAACAAGAAGTCTGACTATAATTTTAATTCCACGGAAAATTTGTCTATGCTTAATAGTGCAGTATAGGAATATATGCCTGACACTACTTTAGATTCAAGTAATAGTTGATGCAGCTCTTCTATAAATAATTCCCTAAAACAATGCAAAATTTTAGACATAGTTCAAGATTTACTAACCATATCGACTATAAGTGTGCCAAAAAACAATGTCTTAAAAAACACTTTTCGGTGTATTGCAAAACGTGCAAATGAAAACTGCACGTCATTTTTTTAAGACATAAGTCGGAGAAGGAAGTTAAAGAGGCTTCAAAAACGCCGATTAATGTGCTGTTTTTGTATTTCAGGCAATCAATTTGTTTGAAAAATTTATAGGGAAATTACTCAAAAAATTGAGTGTTTTTCATATAAATTTTTCAAACGAATCGATTGCCTGAAATACAAAAACAGCACATAAATCAAAAGGACGTTTAAAAATAATTGAGCAACTAAGAAAAAAAAGACCCATAGTTAGTAGGCAGCAATCATTGAATAAAGGAAATACAGCCGAAGATTATATTTTTTAGAAGGATTTGTAAGTTTTTTTTTTTTTTTTTTTTTTAACACATTACGTATACATAGCAGTGCGATAAAAGTAGAAAAAATTTAAGGCACGTGTTCTCAAGTCCTAGAAGATTAACCCGATATTCACATAAGGACGCCAATTTTACATTAAAAACCAAAATTTTTCTAATTTTAAGACATGATGATGTTGGTAAGGCCGTTAGGTATGATGAGCATATTGTAAAATTTGGTAAGAGGCTTACAAAAAAGTATACCTTACGTCATCAGGAGGAGTTAATTAGAACGGAGTTAAGATTATTAGCACGTTTTCTAATAAATGTTAATACTTTTAGTACAAGAATCAAACAATTTAAATATATTTTAAACCGGAATTATTTGATACTTGTATTAAATCTTTACGAAAAACTGTTCAGTTGGACAACTCTGTAATCTGGTTTAAAACACCAACACTTATAAAAAATGCGCCAAAATACAAAAGCTTAAATACAGTAAAAGCAGTTTGGAAGACGATATTTGAAAACTTCAATATTTTATGGACTTGTGGGACGAAGACATTCAACTTGTTAAAAAATTGTACTACTACCAATACTAGATATAAACAAAAAATTAAATTTATTTTTAAAACAACAAACATACGACTCAATTTTTGTATTGGAAAGAAAATTTTGCATCGAAAATTTAAATAATCTTGCTGGTTTTCGTGCAAATCTTTTATAGAAGACGAGCGACCGAAATTTAACGGCTTAACATAAGTAGGTACAACAACAGGGGATTCACAACAGAGTAAGTTGAGCGTGATATACTTAGGGAAATATCTAAAGAGGCCATGAAATATCCAAACATTTTGTTCATTTGACTCTTAGAGGCAAACTGAACCGGACGGTTAGTGTGATTTTGAGCCCTCTAAGTATAAAAGCTATTGAGCTCATTATAAGACTTAGAACTAGAGCATTCCAAACCACAATAAATATGATTTTCAACAACACAAATGTCCGAATTTTCTTTTCCCTACTATACAACTTGCCCTCTATTAAGAGAATTTTCCGTAAAATATTTGGCTGATATACCACACAGCTTAAGGAAAGCTAATTTTGAAAGCATATAGCGACGATAACATCTCTGCAAAACCTCGAGGAGTCAACTGTGGATACATTAGCTAATTCTATGGGATATCATAAAGATATTTACAAGAGTATCTGCAGAGTTCCTGTTCCGGTAGCAGAAATAAGGGGTTTATCTAAAATTTTAATGTCAGCGGTAGGTGAAGATGTTGAAGACGATTGCAAGGAATTACAAGAAAACGAGGATATAGGAAAGTGATCGGCATAAAGAAGAGGAAGAACAACCATGTTCAAGTCAGGCTTAGCTCATAGAGGACCTATCAGGACAAGAAGACTTAATTTCCTAAAGAGCTAAGTGAGCGATAGCGAAATGGCCATCGACACGTGCTTTCACCCTCAATAATCAATGTCGGTGATTTATTAACTTAATCGGCATGAAAAATAGCACGAATTTGTTAAAAATTAAAAAATTTAACAGTCCCTTGGTTTAACTTAATTTAAAAATTTGCAAGTGCCTGCGCATTAAGAAAAGAGAAAACAAATTATCGTTGTGTTGTTGTGATATTTTATTTTTTATATTCTTTTAACTGTATAAAAGAGCCGAAAAAAGTCAGCCGTATACAGTGGATAAAGAAAAATGAAATCATTGTTGATTATCGTTGTTTTTTGCTTTAACTTTGATTTTTTTCTTTACTGTATTATTTTAACAAGAATCTTTAGTTTATTTTAAATATTTGTGAGAAGTTTCCTGAAGAGGTAAGTGAGCGATAGCGAAATGGCTATCGACATTTAATCGGGATGAAAAATAGCACCATTTTTTTAAAATTAATAATTTTTATATTTCCGTGGTTTAATTTAATTTAATAATTTGCGAGTGCCTGCGCATAACGAAACAAGGAAATAAATTAGTCCCAATTCGCACGATGCAAGAAAATAAGACTGCTTATTTTCATTTTCTTCTTTGAACTTTCATTATTGTTCGCACAGTACAAGTCTTATTGCTTAAATTGTCAAATTTTTGCATGAATGTGCACACACATCTGTGTTTTTTGTTTTACGAATGTGGAAGCAAAGCGAATTGCATGTACAAGCAAGTCTGTACTCATTTAATTTTACCTCACCCCGTTGCCTACAACCTAATCAGCTCAGCTTAAATACTTGCATCCTGCGAATTGGGACTTATCGTGGTCTTGTTGTCATATCTTATTTTTTATATTCTTTAACCCATGATATAAAAATACTCTGCGTTCCATAGCTACAGCCGCATTTAGTTTTTCGTATTTTTCATGTATTTCAGACATATAAATATGAACGGGGTATAACATACTATAGTTTACTTACGGTACTTTCGTTTTTAAAAACCTAAACTATGAGCTTCTTGAACTGAGTAAGCAGTGACAAAACAAAATATTTTTAAAGTGTCATAACTATAGCCGCAATGCTTAAATTTAATTTTTACCGCGAAGCGGGCTTTGAAATTTTAAAATCTTTTGTTTTTTAATAAAACGCCACGCGGCAAATATCTAACTCATGTCGAAAAGGGCAAAGTTTTAGTTTTTTTTAAAAATAAATCAATTAAAATTTTACTTTTTCGGCTTTGGCTCATTTTTAATTTAACTTTTATTAAGAAAATTATTTTTCAAATATACGCGGACGTTAATTAATGAGAAATAATAATTTAATATATTTTTACGATTTTCAGAGTTTTTCATATATTAATTTATAACACGTTTCATTCGTATTTTTGTCCTTTATCGAATCTGGGTAGTCTGATACAGAGTACGTATTTGTCTCCTCTTTCATTTTCCATATTCATGACGAAACTGTTGATTTGCTTTTTGTTTACTTCATTGTCAATGAATGAAATTTCGTATTGCTTTTGTTTTTCCTCTGCACACAAGAAAATTCACACACACATATTTCATCTCCTTGAATGTTTGCTTTTTAAACTGCTGACGTCTCTTTTTCCATGAATTATTTTTTGTTCAGCTGCTTTTTTTCCATCCTCCATGAAATGAACAAAAATTTGTTTCAAAATTTGAACACCACCATTCTTCTTCTTGTTTTCCCAATACATTAAACATTAAGTACGATTGCCTTCGTTTGTACGAAGTGTACGAAGTGTACAAATTGTAATTTGTTTGTTAATGTTATTATAAATTGTTTTTATTATATTTATAATTTTTGTCTTAGATATATTTTCCGTGAAGATGACCAACAAAGTTGGTCGAAATATTTGAAAAAATAAAAATTATTAAAAAAAAAAACAATTTAATAGTTTTTTTTTATTTATTAAAATTGGAGGACCTTTAAAAGCCAAAATTTAATAAAAATGAATATTTAATACATCAAGGTCTACAATTTTACAACACAACTTAACATACCAATTACACCTGCAAGTGCAAGTGCGAAAATCCCAATACACTCACACTTTTTCACTAATACACTCAAATTTTTCGAACTTGCAGCTCAACTTGCAAGAGATTTTTGAGTGCAAGTAATTTTTGGCACTTGCTGCAAGTAAAATGACAATTAAAGACACAGTGTTACCGATGATGAGTTTTTAAAAAATTTATGCGTTAGTTTTAAAAAAAATAAAGCTTTTTTGGTTAAAAAAGACCAAGAATAGCAAATATAAAAAATGGTAATAAAACATATATTTCATGTTATTTTTTAAAGTTAAAGAAAGTGTTCTCTTCAGGACTTTTATAGTATTACCAAAACGGCAACACTAGATTGGCTTCATTTTTAAAATACAAATATATAAATAAAATAAATACATACATAGCGCGTACACAAAAAATTTAAAATTTTTCATAATGGATAAAAAACTAAAGAAAGAGGAAATTATTAAATTAATTTCATTATATCGCTCACATGATAGTTTGTGAAACATGAGTAGCAAATCCTACAGGCGGAACGACTTAAAGGAAAAAGCATATGAGGACATTGCGTTGCAAATGGGTATGTCTGCTGATGTTGTAAAAAAAAAAATTCGTTCCCTTCGGACTACATACACTGGAGAAAAACATAAGATAAAGAAGAAGTCAGGATTAGGTACTAAAGAAATATACAAGCCTACATTATTCTGGTTCGAGGAAATGAGCTTTTTGGACCAGAGTATTATTATTAGAAAGTCCTGTGATAATCCAGAAAAGGTTCGTATCTGTATGCATATTCAAAATTAAAATTTTTATTATAATATTTTTGGATGCTTATTTTTAGAATAGCGAAAACTCGCAAGACTTTGTAGGCTGCAGTGAAGAAAATAATAATATCTCAAAGAAGCAATCAAGTAAACGACCAAGGGAAGAAGGTTCAAAGTTTGATAATGCTCTAAATAAATTGTTAAATATAAGTAACAAGGAAGACGAATTTACTGCTTTTGCCACAAGTCTTGCATTCCAATTGCAAAAGTTACCCGAAGAAGATGCGTATGAGTTAATGGGAGAAATGCAAAATCTATTAGTCCAACGAAAAATAAAAAATTTGCGTTGTACCAGATTTCGTCCAATATCGTTAAACGAAAACAGTCTCAACCCACCAGGATACAGCGCTTATAACACTCAAACTTCCTATTCTTTTGACGAACGTAGTTCTACGCCATTGGAAAGCTCCATTCCATGCAGTTCAGAGAATTCGGATATTTTAAGTTGTGCAGTTTTTGATGCAGGTATTGAATATGAAAATTGATTTTTAGTGTAATCAGCCTTATTCTAGTATATAATACTTCCTACTTTACGTGTTGTTTAGAACTTATTTAATTGAATGAGACCAAATTTAACTTTAATTATTTATTTAAAAAACTAAATTACATTGAATTTATACATTTTAAATTCTATACAATTAAACCAAATTTTACTTTGTTTATGAAAAAAAATGAATTAATAAATATAATTTAAACAACAACAAAAAAGTTTTTTATTTACGATTTTTGACCATAAAAAATTCAAATATATATCCATCAATTTGAATATATGGGCTCAATGTTAACTCTTTTAAACTGGAAATCGACATTACCGTCTGTTATCAAATGCCTAGAAATTTCATCTTTTATTCTACAGGCATATTTGTAAGTTTTAAATTCCTGTTGACCAATAGATGAAAACGTAGTAGGCATATTTTCAATTAAAGGCTCCGATGTTATGATTTTTTTCTTCGTCAAATAGTTATGCAAAACGCATGTGGCCATCACAATTAAGTCTACTGTTGACGCTTGCATTTCTATAACCCGATTGAATATGCCAAACCTTTAAGCCAGTCTGTCAAAAGCACATTCAACAACCATTCGTGCCCGACACAATCGATAATTAAATATTTCTTGGGAAACATTTAGTTTTAAACACATACTGTATGGTTTCATCAAGTGTTTATCAAGAGAAAAGGCATCGTCTCCGACGAAGAAATAGGGTATTTTATTGCCTCGACCAGGCACAAACTCTTTATTTATCGGAATATTTAAGTCTCCATTTTCTAAACTATTGTAAAGGTATGAATCTTGGTAAATTGTACTATCGGATGCTTTACCATTTGATCCAACATTTACAAAAAGGAAACGATAGTGAGCATCCACTGCCGCAAAAAGTGCAATACTGAAAATTCCCTTATAATTGTGATCCAGAGTTTGATGGGGCTTTGATACGTATATGTTTCCCGTCGAGGGCTTCAAGGGTATGTGGGAATTGCCATAGGTCTTGGAAATCCTTGGCAATTTCCTTCCACTCTTCTGCAGTATTCGGAATCTGTATAATTAACATTTTATTTATAAAAAAACTTCGAAACATAATCAGGCTAATTGTACACTAGGAGAAAAAACAATTTAAATTGATAAAAAACCATATTGATTTAATAATAAATATGGACGAAGTCCAGAAAGTTGGAAATTTTTATTTCAATATGAAAAGGTATAAATTTTGGGTTTCACATTTTAATTTTTTGCACATATGATTTCTGTAAGAAAAGTTTCAAGGGTATTAATGTAGAATTTTCAGTAGAGCTTAAAAACTATTTGTGGTTAAATTAATTTAAAAGAGAAATTATAAACATTTCCAGTAAACTCCCTCTTGTTGATCAAATGTAATATCAATAAGACACAATCAAGTTTTTAAATTGTATTTCTCCATAAGTGTAGGTAAATTTCTGTTTGGTATATACTTTCCTTTAAATAAGCACCTTTTAGAGCATCATATATAGCACGAATCACGTTTGGCATAAATACACAAATTGTACTTCTGGAAACTCTGGTTAAAAACTCCAGAGAACCAAAAGAATCCCCAGTAGCCATATATCTGAGTGCTATAGCCAACTTTGTTCTAGGAGAAATCGCTGACCGCATTTGAGTATCATTTTTTTTAATTTTATCTTCAACCTATAATGTACAATATGTATGTAGATTTCACGATATTTGAATAATTTTCAAACAAAATTTATTTACATATGTTTTACCTACCAGACTTAGAATTCCTCAAATTGTTCTTTGTTCAGACGACAAAAATTATTCAAGTCTTTGTCATCGTCCTCCCACAATAAATCTTTCAGTAAATGTGCCTCCATGTCAAAGTCGCACCTTTTTATTGAAAAGGGTTTAACCCAATATCTTCTCGTTTCTCTTTTTCTCTTTTCTTTAGGCCTTTCGTTTTGCTGTAGCATTTTTATTTTTTTTAATTCCATAATTAAAGAAATTTTTAATAGTTTTTTACGATTTGAATACATGTTATAAATGAACTTGCACCTGCGTGTGTAAACAATCAACCAACTTGCAGCACTTTCAAATATTTTTTTAATATTTTCGGTGATAATACGTATTTGCTACTTGCATGTGTAATTGGTATGTAAAGAAAATAATTTTAAAATCGGTTCAGAAATGATTAAGTTCTGCAGGCACAAAAACAGAGCTGTAAACGAATGATTCATTTTTGGTTTTTAACTCACCGTGAATTAAAATGTTTGAATGCATTCATCTGTTCCACAAAATGAATTGAATTAAAATTTGAATGCATTCCAATGAATTTGAATTTTTGAATGCCATTCACTTGGCCACACAAAGTTAACGAATTTGAATTTGAATGAATTTATTATGAACAAAATTTGTGTGAATGCATTCCTTTCATCAGCCAAAAAATGAATTAGAATCTGAATGGATGTATTATGAATTTAAACGTCGTGAATGCATTTACTCGCCATCGAATTAAATGAATTAGAATTTGAATGCAATTATTGGAAGGAAAAATATATTGAAGGAATTCATTTTTTTTACCATAATTCTTTTAAGTTGAAAATTATACAGTCTGTGTTTTACTACGTCGGCCATGACATAAGCTGCAGAAAAGTTAACAGGTGTTATATCGAGCATGATAAACGCTGTAGAAAAGTTAAAGGGTCTTACAAAATTGACATGTTTTTTACGATTAGAGTGTTATCTTTTGAACTACAAAAGATAAAAACTTTAAATTTACGTAGTGTATGTTACTACATCGGCCATGACAAACGCTATAGAAAAGTTAAAGGGTGTAGCAAAATTGACGTGATTTTTACGATTATAGTGTTATCTTTTGAACTATAACAGATAAACACTTGAAATTTACGCAGTGTATGTTACTACATCGGCCATGACAAACGCTATAGAAAAGTTAAAGGGTGTTGCAAAATTGACGTGATTTTTACGATTATAGTGTTATCTTTTGAACTATAAAAGATTAAAACTTGAAATTAACGCAGTGTGTGTAACTACATCGACCAAGATAAACGCTATATAAAAGTTAAAGGGTATTGCAAAATTTATAAAACGTAGAGTGTTACTACGACGGTTATGATAAACGTTGTAGAAAAATACGTGTTATTAATTATTTACCAAAGGAAAAAAAACATAAATATTTTATACCAACCAAAGAAGATGTGCTTTATTTATTTTACAAATTAGTCCCATTGAAATTCAAACACAATAAATGAAAAATTTAAATTTTTTAAAGGAAAAAAATTTGTATGAGAAATTTAGGGTTTATAAAGCGTTATTTACTCTCAGCAGTAGCAGTTTTTCAAAGTTTTCGTCAGTAATTGATCCACGTTTAGGTGTATTTAACATTGAAGCATACGAAAACAATCTTTCTGCGGCAGCTGACGATGGCAGAGGAACATTGTACTTTAAAAACGCTTTTTTTATTAAGGGGTATTTGTTAAGAGAACTTAGTGATTTTGATGTATCCGCCAAATACGACAAAAATGTCAGAGAGCGAAGTTTTGTCAATATATTGATCTTGAGAAGTTTCTAAAAATAAAAAAAAATAGCAATTAAAAATCAATTTTTTATACAACTCTAGAAATCTTACCAGCAACAGAAAAACTGAAATAACTCGAAATATTGATTTCAGGAGAACTTGGTGTAAGTTGTTCTGCTTCGTCAGCCATTGCAACCACTGCATCTTTTGCTAGATTTACCATTCTGGCTTCAGTCGCTGTATTGTATTCAGGGTTTAGAGCCTTTACCCACTGGCATTTTACTGCAGGGCACAGAACTGAGGCCACGATTGCTGAATGAACAGTTTTTTCTAGCTTTATATGTGATGCAAAACGTGTTTTTAAATATTTGCTACTATTTCTTAACTGCATTTTACCTTATTTTGTTAAAATGGTAGCCAAGGAAAGTAGCAAATATCCATACATCATGCCTTCTTGCCTTTGAAGGAAATCTATGGCCTCTGCTATAGGCCGTAAAAGCTCGATATATTCAGCCAAATACTCTAAATCCTTATCTTGGAATCGCTCAATGCCAAGTTGTTGGCATAAATCAAGCAATTGCAATTTGTGGGACATCAAGTCTTTCACCGAGTTCCATCGCGTCATCACAGGGTATTTAAGCTGAGAACCCAATATTAATTTTATTTCCTCCGATGATTTTGGTTTATTTAAGAATATACCAAATTAGTAAATTATAATGAGAAGTTAATTAACAGCTTTTAGTAAACAATCTTACTTGCTTATGTTTATCATATACTAAATTTTTTGACTGCAAAAGTTTATTAAAATCTCTCGTTGCAATGAGATTCAATGTATGTAATGCACATCTAATGTGGTTTGGAAGATAACCCTCCAATTTTTTGTTCGCTTTCACACAAAATGCAATTGAGAGTAAAATGTATTGTGATAGTTAAATTAACCCATTCATAATTTTATATACTACAGATTTTTAGGTACATATAAAAAAATCCTGTTCTTCAATATTTACCAAAAAACCCAAAAATATTTCATACCATCGCAAGCCGTTTACATTTTTTTAAAAAATAAACTTTGTAACAGTTTCCACAAAAAATCTCATTGTAAGTGCAATAAAGAAAGTACCTACCCCCCAATTTAGTGCTAGCAAAAAAAAAAAGTGGGTCATTGAATAGCCTGTTTGTTGGCCACGTGCTACGTTGTGAAAATGGCAGGTAACAAAAATTTAAATAATCTTGTTCAATTGGATTGTTTTAACTACCATATAATAAAAATTGAAAAGAAATTTTAGAACTAAACTCTTTACACTGGCAAACAAATTAGAATTTTTATACCGACCTTAAATACTAGCCAGATTTTATTGTACACTCTCTATGTCACTCACATTTACATTTGTCATGGAAACTGTAACAAAGTTTATATCTTAAAAAATGTAAACGGTTTGCAAAGATATGAAATATTTTTGGTTTTTATGGTAAATAATTAATAACACGAATTTTTCTACAACGTTTATCATAGTCGTCGTAGTAACACACTGCGTTTTATCAATTTTGTAACACCCTTTAACTTTTCTATAGCGTTTGTCATTGCCGATGCAGTAATATACACTGCGTAAATTTCAAGTTTTTATCTGTTATAGTTCAAAAGATAACACTATAATTGTAAAAATCACGTCAATTTTGTAACACCCTTTTACTTTTCTACAGCGTTTATCATGGCCGATGTAGTTACACACACTGCGTAAATTTCAAGTTTTTATCTTTTATAGTTCAAAAGATAACACTATAATCGTCAAAGTCACGTCAATTATGCAACACCCTTTAACTTTTCTATAGCGTTTATCTTGGTCGATGTAGTTACACCCAATGCGTAAATTTCAAGTTTTTATCTTTTATAGTTCAAAAGATAACACTATAATCGTTAAAGTCACATAAATTTTGTAACACCCTTTAACTTTTCCCTAGCGTTTATCTTGGTCGATGTAGTTACACACACTGCATAAATTTTAAGTTTTTATCTTTTATAGTTTAAAAGATAACACTCTAATCGTAAAAATGACGTCAATTTTGTAACACCCTTTAACTTTTCTATAGCGTTTATCATGGCCGATGCAAAACACACACTGCGTAAATTTCAAGTTTTTATCTGTTATAGTTCAAAAGATAACACTATAATCGTAAAAATCACGTCAATTTTGAAACACCCTTTTACTTTTCTATAGCGTTTATCATGGCCGATGTAGTTACACACACTGCGTAAATTTCAAGTTTTTATCTGTTATAGTTCAAAAGATAACACTATAATCGTAAAAATCACGTAAATTTTGCAACACTCTTTAACTTTTCTATAGCGTTTGTCATGGCCGATGTAGTAACATACACTCCGTAAATTTAAAGTTTTTATCTTTTATAGTTTAAAAGATAACACTCTAATCGTAAAAATCATGTCAATTTTATAACACCCTTTAACTTTTCTACAGCTTTTATCATGCCCAATATAACACCCGTTAACATTTTTGCAGCTTATGTCATGGCCGACGTAGTAAAACACACACTGAATAATTTTCAACTATTGTAATTTTCAATTATTGTAAAAAAAAATGAATTCCTTCAATATATTTTTCCTTCCAATAATTGCATTCAAATTCTAATTCATTTAATTCGATGGCGAGTAAATGCATTCACGACGTTTAAATTCATAATACATGCATTCAGATTCTAATTCGTTTATTGGCTGATGAGAGGAATGCATTCATAAAAAGTAATTTCATGATGAAATTCAAATTCTTATTCATTCATTTCGTGTGGGTAAGTCGATGGCGATCAAGAATTTTAATTCATTGTGAATGCATTCAAATTTTAATTCATTTCTTTTTTGTGTGGAATGAATGCATTAAAAAAATCATACTTCAATGCGGGAATGATTCGCAGGAATGATTCAAAAAAGAATCATTCGTTTACAGCTCTGCACAAAAATTAAAAAAAGCCCCATTTAGACGAACTGATAACCTCCTTCTTTTAAGTCGGTCGGTTAAAAGAAATGTGTTTTCTTTTAATCATTAAAAATTGTCAAGTAAAGCAATTAGAGTAAAAAAAAAAAAAAACAACCAGCAGCAAAACTTAACTGTAGTTCTATAAAAAATTTTATTAAAAAAAATCAAAATATTAAATAACTGTTGACAAATTTGAGCTGATATCTTAAAACTTTAATAAGGAAAGCAAAGCAAATTCATTTGCGAGCAAAATAAAAATATAAAACACAAACCAAAACAATTATCTAGTTTTTTAAAAATCGAGTCTCACAAATTCAAGAAAAATAAAATTGTAAAACAAAAAAACAACGTAAATTAAAGAACAAGTTATTAAATTCAAAAAGTAAAAATAATAATTTGGCAAGCCACTGAATCTAATTTGCTAAATGTTGTTTGAAGACCGGCATCGCAAAATTTATCTGCTACGTGGCAGCTTTAATAACGGTAAAAAATCGCAAAAGTTCTCAATAGGCTGTGATTTGATTTCTTAGTTTGCGCATTTCTTTTTGAGTAAGTAAATTGTGGTGTGCTGCGTGGTTTTCTAAGAAGTTTTAAATTTTAAAGTACAGGAAAAGGTAAGTACAGAAATTTTATTTAATAACTATCTTAAAAGAAGTATAATTACAATATCACAATATTTTTAAATGTTTGTATATTATACAGTTTTTTTTTTATAAAAATTCTTAAAAGTTTGTGATTTGACTTCTGGGTGCGCTTGTCTTTTTGGGTCATTATATCAGTTGTGCATGTGCGTGGTTTACTAAAGCAGCTTAAAATGGTAAATTACAAAAAAGGTAAGTACTAAAATTTAATTTAATTATTTTTAAATGTTTGTATATTACGTTTTTGTTTTATAAAAATTAAGTAGCTTCGCTTTCAGAACATGGCGTCGATGCCATTTACTGATATTGATTTAATTGAAATAAAACAAGTTAGAGTGCTATATTCGGCAAATATTGGGGTGAAATAGAATAAAAAAATAAAAAAGTTTTGCCATGTATATATATAACTTTACAATTTTTAATTTTTTAAATTTTAGTATTTCCGTAAAGATCTCTTCAAAAACTCCAAAATGATACCTATATGCATATACATTTTCGGGCGACTTGATCGCCTGTAATACAAAAACAGTACGTTACCTTAAAAACTGCTATTGGCTTCATTTTTATAAAGGCCCATTCACACTAATATACAAGACTTATGACTTGCATTAGGTTTTGTAAGAAATAATTGATATTGTCAAAAAATGCAACGGAACATACATTTTCTTTCTACACTATAACACTTCATATAGAATGAAAATTCCCAGCTAATTCATTTTTCGTAGCTTTTGCGTTCATAAAGACTACAAAAAATAATCATTTACCATCCGAAAACTTGCAGAAAAGAATTTTTTTCTAATAAACTGGTTCATCAACATTGCGTGAATATTGTAAAGAATAGGTATATACAAATCGCCCATTTCTAAAATAAGGATTTTTGTTAAACTGTTGTCATACCTTTCGGTGTAGACCGTTGTCACTGGCTGTTTATTTGATACGTTTGGCGAGCGCATTCGATGTGACGACATCATTTTCAAGCCGCGTTTTGATTAATAATTTTGACAACAGTATAATATTTACTGGCGGAATAAACCCGATTAACTTAATACGAATGTTTGTTAAACTTTTGACATTGTTATATTGTGTCAACGGTTTTCCAAAGTTCAGAACAACAAAAAACTTCCTCTATTACCTACATTAACTGTTTTTATTTTCTATTTAAGGAATATAGCAAGCACCCCTAAAAAATAAATTTAAATTATTATTTTTTTTATTAGTATTTTTTAAAATCTTTTTGAATTACATTTAATTTTATATATATAAATAGTATACTCTGATTAAAAATAAACATTACAATTTCTTTTACTGTGTTTAGTTCTTACAAATTATTCAAAATCGAATAAATAAATCATTATTTTAATGATTTAGCAGTATTTAAAATCCATCTCGTAAAAATCAGTGTATATAACATTCAAAGAAACGAAAATGTTTTTATACCTAATCTACATCCAATGCACTAAAAAAAAATTCTTCTAATACTGCTTAGTACTCGAAATAGTTCAATAGCCTTTCGTTCTACTAAAGCATCTATATATGTATATACAAAGTAAAAATTTCACCTCAAATACTTTTCTCCTTAAAAAAGGTCATAAGATAAAAAAAAAATTGAGCAAGCAAATCATATTCAGATAACTTAAATACTTCTCTCAATTCGCTTTCAATAACACCGTTAAAGTCCGGTGTGCTAAATTTTTCAACAAATTTATGTGTCCTCACAAGGGCAAGAAAAATGTTAGTCAATGTTCATTCCTCTGCTTCAAGCTTAACGCTGAATAAAACCTCAATCAGAAATTGAGTAAAAAAACAAAACCTTAATCAGATATATATAATTTAAAACCGTTATATACTACCGGAGGATGTAATTTTCGTTTGCAATCAACAGCGATAACTACCGTACGAAAGCCTGTTCCGTTTGCCTAAGATCAAGTTACCAAAAGCCAGAAACAATAAATATAGATTTGGTGTGTTCAAAATATTCTTTCAATTCCACAGGAAATTCCATGAACATTGGCGAAGTATTAGAATATATTTAGAAACTACACTAGATTCAAGTAATGACATTTGTAATATCAAAAAAAAAACTTTCATAAACAGGATAGCCACGATTGGTGCAAAGTCCACAGATAATAAGTTCTATAAGAGTTCCACTTCTCCAAATTTCAAATTTGTCACCGACTAATTAACACATAATATGTCTTTAGTAACCTAGCAGAATATAATGTTACATATTTTTTAAACATTCCTGATCTTGATTTCATTCCCTTAAAGTCATCCCTGAACGAAAAGTCTGCCCATAACCAACATATATTCTTAGAAAGCAAAGATAAAAAACTCTTTTGATATCACAGCAAGTTTTTCTACGAACAAGAGCACAGTATCCGAATGTATTTCAGAAGCAACAATAGATACAGGTTATGACAACCGTACCTCTAAAATATATTCTCATAAACAGGATAGCAAGGATTTGAAATTGGTGTAAAGTCCACGGATAATAAGCACTACAAGAGTTCCATTTATCCATATTTCGAAATTGCCACCGGCCATCATCTTTCTCAAACAATTCTGAGCCTGGCTTCATTTCCTTGATCTCACGCCTCAACAAGAAGTCTGACTATAATTTTAATTCCACAGAAAATTTGTCTATGCTTAATAGTGCAGTATAGGAATATATGCCTGACACTACTTTAGATTCAAGTAACAGTTGATGCAGCTCTTCTATAAATAATTCCCTAAAACAATGCAAAATTTTAGACATAGTTCAAGATTTACTAACCATATCGACTATAAGTGTGCCAAAAAACAATGTCTTAAAAAACACTTTTGGGTGTATTGCAAAACGTGCAAACGAAAACTGCACGTCATTTTTTAAGACATAAGTCGGAAAAGGAAGTTAAAGAGGCTTCAAAAACGCTGATTAAATCAAAAATTGAGCAACAAAGGAAAAAAAGACACATAGTTAGTAGGCAGCAATCATTGAATAAAGGAAATGCAGCCGAAGATTATATTTTTTTGAAAGATTTGTAAAAGTTTTTTTTTAACACATTACGTATACATATCAGTGCGATAAAAGTAGAAAAAAATTAAGGCATGTGCTCTCAAGTCCTAGAAGATTAACCCAATATTCACATAAGGATGCCAAGTTTACATTAAAAACCAACATTTTTCTAATTTTAAGAGATGATGATGGTAAGGCCGTTAGGTATGATGAGCATATTGTAAAATTTGGTAAGAGGCTTACAAAAAATTATACCTTACGTCATCAGGAGGAGCTAATTAGATCGGAGTTAAGATTATTAGCACGTTTTCTAATAAATGTTAATACTTTTAGTACAAGAATCAAACAATTTAAATATATTTTAAACCGGAATTATTTGATACTTGTATTAAATCTTTACGAAAAACTGTTCAGTTGGACAACTCTGTAATCTGGTTTAAAACACCAACACTTATAAAAAATGCGCCAAAATACAAAAGCTTAAATACAGTAAAAGCAGTTTGGAAGACGATATTAAAAAACTTCAATATTTTATGGACTAGTGGGACGAAGACATTCAACTTGTTAACGAGAAAGCTTAAAAAAATAGTACTACTACCAATACTAGATATAAACAAAAAATTAAACTTATTTTTAAAACAACAAACATACGACTCAATTTTTGTATTGGAAAGAGAATTTTGCATCGAAAATTTAAATAATCTCGCTGGTTTTCGTGCAAATCTTTTATAGAAGACGAGCGGCCGAAATTGAACGGCTTAACATAACTAGCTACAACAACAAGGGAATCACAACATACCAAATTGAGCGTGCAATACTTAGGGAAATATCTAAAGAGGCCATGGAATATCCAAACATTTTGTTCATTTGACTTTTAGAGAGAAACGAACCGGACTGTTAGTGTGATGTTGCACCCTCTAAGTATAAAAGCTATAGAGCTTTTTATAAAACTTAGAACTAGAGCTGGCATTCCAAACCACAATAAATATGATTTTCAAAAACACAAATGCCCAAATTTTCTACTCCCTACTATAGAACTTGTCCTCTATTAAGAGAATTTTCCGTAAAATATTTGGCTGATATACCACACATCTTAAGAAAAACTAATTTTAAAAGCATATAGCGACGATAACATCTCTGCAAAACCTCGATGAGTCAACTGTGGATACATTTGCTAATTCTACTCGTATAACACGTTTTGGCAATATTTACTAATAAGACGTTTTCAGTTTCCCTTTATTTGAAAATATTTGCTTTTACTCCAGGTGGGACAACTTACCTTTTATCAAAATTGCATTTTGTCAGTTCTTTGTTATTTTTTATAAAGCAAGAGTATCTTAAGAGTTCCTGTTTCTGTAGCAGAAATAGGGGTTTATCTAAAATTTTAATGTAGCGGTAGGTGAAATGTTGAAGACGATTGCAACGAATTACAAGACAACGAGGATATAGAGGAGTGTGATCAGGATAAAGAAGAGGAAGAACAACCATGTACAAGTCAGGCTCAGATCATAGAGGACCTATCAGGGCAAGAAGACTTAGATCATACCTTCTTCTCAAAGGATATTAACATGAGTTAATAAAATTTAACATTTCAGATATTTTTTTTTTAATTTGTGCTATTTTTTTTTCCGCTTAATTTAATAAATCACCGATATTAACTATTGAGGGTGATATTTTATTTTTCATGTTGTTTTAACTGTATATAAGAGCCGAAAAAAGTCAGCCGTACACAATGAATAAAGAAAAATAAAATCATTGTTGATTATCGTTGTTTTTTGCTTTAAAATAAGTTATCGTGCTCTCGTTGTCATATCTTATTTTTCATATTCCTTTAACCATGATATAAAAATACACTGAGTGTCATAACTATAGCCGCATTTAATTTGTCGTAGTTTTTGTGTATTTCAGACATCTAAATATGAACGGGGTATAACATACCATAGTTTACTTACGGTTCTTTCGTTTTTAAAAAACCTAAACTATGGGCTTCTTGAACTGAGTAAGCAGTGACAAAAAAAAAATATTTCTAAAGTGTCATAACCATAGCCGCAATGCTTAAATTTAATTTTCACCGCAAAGCGGTCTTTGAAATTTTAAAATCTTTTGTTGAATTTGTCTTTTTTCTTAGCTTTCTTAATTAAATGCCACGCGGTAAATATCTAACTGATGTCGAAAAGGGCAATGTCTTAGCATTTTTAGAAAATGACATGAGCTTCCGTGAAATCGGAAGAAAACCTCACCGGTCAAATAAATTTGTTAGGAATTTTGCAAAAAAATCCAACAATAACAGTTTCGAAAAAAGAGTTGTCTATAATCAAGAATAAAAAATGTTGTAGATTTATTTCTGAAATTATGATTTTTCTATGAAAATTTATGGCACCGCCGGTTCCATTCATTACATTCTAATTCTGGCAACACAAAATTAGTGTTGCAAATCTGATGCATGGTGAAATAATCGCCTTCACGTTATAAAAAAAATAAATACAGATTTGGGTTTTATAATTGAAAAAAACAATCAAACAAACAAACAACAAAAAAATATTTTTTTTATTACTTGCATAAAGATGTTATACTGCTATGAATTTTATTAAAGCGAATCAGTTATAGGCCAGTAGCTGTGGCGAATTAGTTAATTTTCGCCGCAATCCCGAATGTCAAACTAAATATAAAAAATATACAGATTTTTTATATATGGAGTTTGGCAGTTAGGCTACCTGTGAAAATCAGTGAATTCGCTACCAGCTTATATAAGTTCGCCTTCAATAATATATTCAGACGATTTTTCGTAATCTTCGAAAGTTAGTTGTTTAATAACTTTTATCAGAAAAATTTTCAGGAATTAACTTATTTTTGTCCTCTATCGAATCTGGGTAGTGGGATATGTGCCCTCGAAACCGTTTTGCATTAATGAAGAAATACTAATTTAATATATTTTTACGATTTTCACAGTTTTTCATACATTAATTAATAACACGTTTGATGCGTATTTTTGTCCTTTTTCAGAATCGATAGTGGGATATATACGCGTGAAACGGCTTTAGAGTAATGAGTGAATTAATTAATTAAAGAGAGCAATTTATCAAAGAGATACATACAGGAGATGTTACATATAATAAATACTCCAGCCGAGAAGAGAATTAACTGTAAAACGGATACAGACAATTGTGCTCATGTTTATCGATATACCATCAACAAACATAAAAATAAAAAACAAAAGAGTAAGTGGCAAAACTTATGATAATAAACGACCGACGACACTGATAAAATAGATTTACATAATTGTTTGTTAATGTTATTTTAAGTTGGTTTTATTATATTTATAATTTTTGTCTTAGATATAATTTCCGTGAAAAAAAAATTATTTAAAAAACAGTTTAACAGTTTTTTGTAATTTATTGAATTTGGAGTACCTTAAAAAGGCAAAATTTAACAAAAATAAGTATTTAATACATCAAAGTTGATATATCTTAAAGCTTTAATAAGGACAGCAAAGCAAATTCATATGAGAACAAAATAAAAAGAAAAAACACTTTCAATTTGCGTGAAGCAAGTCGAAAAAATTATCTAGTTTTTCTAAAATCGAGTCTCACAAATTCAAGAAAAATAAAATTGTACAACAAAAAAACAACGTTAATTAAAGTACAAGTTATTATATTAAAAAAGTAAAAACAATAATTTGGCAAGCCATTGAATCTAATTTGCTGAATGTTGTTTGAAGTCCGGCTTCACAAAATGTATCTGCTACGTGGCAGCTTTTATAACGGTAAAACATCGCAAAAGTTCTTTGTAGGCTGTGATTTGACTTCTTAGTTTGCGCGTGTCTTCTTGAGTAAGTAAGGTGTCGTGTGGTGCGTGGTTTTCTGAAGAAGTTTTAAATTGTAAAGTACAAAAAAGGTAAGTACAGAAATTTAATTTAATTATTATTTTTAATTTTTTTTATAAAAATTCTTAGTAGGCCGTGATTTGACTCCTGGGTGCTCTAGTCTTTTTGGGTCATTATATCATAGGTGTGTGTGCGCGGTTTACTAAAGCAGTTTTTAATGGTAAAGTACAAAAAAGGTAAGTACCGAAATTTAATTTGGAACAAATCTAGTTTACGGGCACCGCTCTAAAATAAAAAAGTTGTCTACGGGGTGTAAAATGCGGGTTACGGACCTCTGAAGTTTTTGTACCTAATAGGGCATATATCGAGCATTCGATGGTAAAATGGGACAATATGGATATCATTTGAAAGCGAGTTCAAGGCCCTTTTCAATTAAATAGGAAAAATGTAAAAATAAAATAAAAAAATGAGGTAAGGCACCAAAAAACGATTTTTTTTTTTATATAAATATAACTTTGCTTAAAATTTTTAATTTAATATAAATACTTTCCAAAAAAGTTATTTAGAGAGTATGGAATATAATTTCAAGCAAAAAATATTGTATAATAATTTTCACAGAAACCCTTACTTTCGTAGTTACGGGCCTTAAAAATTTTTAAATATAATCCGATGTACATATATCCAATATTTTATTTTAAAAGACAGTACCATTGCAAACATAATTGAAAAACCTGTTTAATTAAAAGTAAATTAATTAAAAAAAAATAAACGAAATCAAATGAACACGCAAAACCGATTTTTTCAAATATTACTTAAACTATTTATTATTTTTATGTAATATACAGACATATATACATATTAAATAAGAAACTAAATGAATATTTACAAAATTAAATAAAATTAAATAAAATAAAGAAACAAATTAACATTTAATTAAAATTCAAAATTTTCTCTTTCATCACTATTTGTCATCATAAAAATCTAAATGAATATTTTTAAAATTATTAAAATAAATAAAATAAAGAAATAAGTTAATAAAGGTGTATTAGAATTCTAAATCTTTGTTTTGATCGCTACTTGCGATCGCCATTTCTCTAACTTCATCAAAGCTTTTATTTGGATGAAGGGGGCTGTACATTTCAGCTTTCGGAGTTTTTATTCTGTAATATAGTCTAATTAGCCGAAGGAGGCTTTCACATTTTCATACAATCATAAAATAGACATTTAAATTGCTACAAATTAATAACTAAATAAATTAAAAATTATCAAACCACTTGAACATCAGGTGTGCGCAAATATTTTCTGCTCTATGGTATTTGGCGGCTTCGCTTTTAAGGGTTTCCTGCTTAGCCGGCCTTCGGCCGGGTACCAAGTTTTTCTCCTCTATGGTAAAACCCATAGCGGCTTCGCTTTCTAAAGGTTTCCTACGTAGCCGGTCTTCGGCCGGGCGCTAAGATTTTCTGCTCTATAGTATACCAACAGCGGCCTCGCTTTCTAAAGATTTCTTGCGTAGCCGGCCTTCGGCCGGGCGCAAACATTTACTCCTCTATGGTATAACCAAGATCGGCTTCGCTTTCTAAAGATTTCCCGCATAGACGGCCTTCGGCCGGGCGCAAAGATTTTCTCCTCTATGGTATAACCAACAGCGGCTTTGCTTTCTAAAGGTTTCCTGCGTAGCAATTTGTATATAATTTTACAATTTTTCATATTTAAAAATTATAGTATTTCCTAAAAGATCTCTTCAAAAGCTTTAAAATGATACCCATATGTATATAAATTTTCGGGCGACTTGATTGTCTGTAATACAGAAACAGTACGTTACTTTAAAAACGGCTATTTGCTTTATTTTTATAAAGGCCCATTTACACTTTTATACAAGACTTATGACTTGCATAAGATTTTGCAAGAAATAATTAAAAAAAACTTTGCTAATTCATTTCTCGTAGCTTTTGCGTTCATAAAGAGTACAAAAAATAATCATTTACCATCCGAAAACTTCCAGAAAAGGATTTTTTTTCTATTAAACTGGTTCATCAACATTTCGTGAATGTTGTAAATAATACGTATATACAAATAGACCATTTCTAAAATAAGGATGTTTGTTAAACTGTTGTCATACCTTTCCATGTAGACCGTCATCACTGGCTGTTTATTTGGTACGTTTGGCGAGCGCTTTCGATGTGAGGACATCGAATAAACCCGATACCAATGTTTGTTAAACTTTTAACATTGATATATTGTGTCAACAGTTTTGCAAAGTTCAGAACAATCCAAAACCTCCTCTATTACCTATAATAAATATTTTTATTTTCTATTTGAGGAATATATACAAGCACTCGTAAAAAATTAATTTAAATTATTATTTCTTTATTAGTACTTCTTGAAATCTTTTTGAATTACATATAATTTTATATATATAAAAAGTATACTCAGATTAAAAATAAACATTACAATTTTTTTACTATGTTTAGTTCTTGCAAATTATGCAAAATCTAATAAATAAATCATTATTTTAATGTTTTTATACCTAAGCTACATCCGGTGCACTAAAAAAAATCTTCTTCTTCTACTGCATAGTACTCGTAGTAGTTCAATAGCCTTTTGTTCTACTGAAGCATCTATGTATGAATATACAAACTAAAAATTTCACCCAAACACTCTTCGCCTTAAAAAAGGGCATAAGATAAAAAAATTGAGCAACTATAAGAATCATCTTCAGATAACATAAATACTTCTCTCAATTCAACCACCGTACAACTTGATTCGCTTTTAATAACACCGTTAAAGTCCGGTGTGCTTAATTTTTCCAAAAATTCATGCTTCCTTTCAAGGGCAGAAAAAATGTTATTCAATGTTCATTCCTCTGCTTCATCGCTTAATACAACATCGATCAAGAATCGAGTAACAACAAAAACTTAATCGGATATATTTAATTTAAACCCGTTATCAACCACCGGAGGACGTAATTTTCGTTTGCCATCAACAGCAAGTTACCAAAAGCCAAAAACAATAAATATAGATTTGGTGTGCTTAAAATATTCTTTCAATTCCACAGGAAATTCCATGAACAATAGCAAAGTATCAGAATGTATTTAGAAACAACACTAGATTCAAGTAATGACATTTTTAATACCACAAAAAACTCTCATAAACAGGATAGCCACGATTGGTGCAAAGTCCACAGATAATAAGTTCTACGAGAATTCCACTTATCCACATTTCAAAATTGTCACCGACTATCTCAACACCTAATAAATTTTCAGTAACCTTGCAGAATGTAGTGTTACATCTTTTTCAAACAATCCTGATCTTGTTTTCATTCCCTTAAACTCATCCTTGAACGAAAAGCCTGACCATAACCAACATCTATTCTTAGAAAGCAAAGACAGAAAACTCTTTTGATATCAGAGCAAAATTTTCTACGAACAAGAGCACAGTATTCGAATTAATTTCAGAAGCAACAATACATATAAGTTATTACAATCGTACCTCTAAAATATATTCTCATAAGAAGAATAGCAAGGATTTAAAATTGGTGTAAAGTCCACGGATAATAAACACTACAGAGTTCCATTTATCCACATTTCGAAATTGCCACCGACCATCTTAGCTCCTAATACCTCTTCAGTAACGTCGCTAAGATCATCTTTTTCAAACATTTCTGAGTCTGGCTTCATTTCCTTAAGCTCATGCCTCAACAAGAAGTCTGACTATAACTTTAATTCCACAGAAAATGTCTCTATACTTAATAGTACAGTATCGGAATATATGCCTGACACTACTTTAGATGCAAGTAACCATATCGACTATAAATGGGCCAAAAAACAATGTCTTAGAAAACAATGTCTTGCAAAACGTGCAAACGAAAATAGAACGTCATTTATTTAAGACATAAGTCGGAAAAGGAAATTAAAGAGGCTTCAAAAACACCGATTTAATCAAAAGGACGTTTAAAAATAATTGAGCAACTAAGGCAAAAAGAGACTGTGCATAATTCTTCTACAGAGCATAACACCGCCGTTCTCATAGTTAGTAGGCAGCAATCAATCAAAAAAGCAAACACAGCCGAATATTATATTTTTTTAAAGATTTGTAAAGTTTTTTTGATTAACACATTACATATACATATAAGTTCGATAAAAGTAGAAAAAAATTTAAGGCATGTGTTCTCAAGTTCCAGAAGATTAAACCAATATTCACATAGGGATACCAATTTTACATTAACACCCAAAAATTTTCCAATTTTAAGAGATGATGATGTGGGTAAGACCGTTAGGTGTGATGAGCATATTGTAAAATTCGGTAACAGGCTTACAAAAAAGTATACCTTACGTCATCAGGAGGAGTTAATTAGATCGGAGTTAAGATTGTTAGCACGTTTTCTAATATATATTAAGACTTTTAGTACAAGTACCAAACAATTAAAAGATATTTTCAAACTGGAATTATTTGATACTTATATTTAATCTTTACGAAAAACTGTTCAGTTGGACAACTCTGCAATGTGGTTTAAAACACTAACACTTATAAAAAATGCGTCAAAATACAAAAGCTTAAATACAGTAAAAGCAATATGGAAGACGATATTAAAAAACTTCAATATTTTATGGACTTGTGGGACGAATACATTCAACTTATTAACAAGAAAGCCTTAAAAAATTGTACTACTTCCAATGCTAGATATAAACAAAAAATTAAACTTATTTTTAAAACAACAAATATATGACTCAATTTTTGTATTGGAAAGAGAATTTTGCATCGAAAGTTGGAATAATCTCGCTTGTTTTCGTGCAAATCTTTTATAGAAGATGAGCGGCCGAAATTGAACGGCTTAACATAACTAGCTACAACAACAGGGGAATCACAACAGAGCAAATTGAACGTGAAATACTTAGGAAAATATATAAAAATGCCATGGAATATTCGAAACAATTTGTTCATTTGATTCTTAGAGGGAAACTGAACCGGACTGTTAGTGTGATGTTGCACCCTCAAAGTATAAAAGCTATAGAGCTTTTTATAAAACTTAGAACTAGAGCTGGCATTCCAAACCACAATAAACATGATTTTCAAAAACACAAATGTCCAAATTTTCTACTCCCTACTATAGAGCTTGTCCTCTATTAAGAGAATTTTCCGTAAAATGTATGGATGATATACCACACAGCTTAAGAAAAACTTATTTGAGAAAGCATATAGCGACGATAACATCTCTGCAAAACCTCGAGGAGTCAACTGTGGATATATTACCTAATTCTATGGGATATCAAAAAGAGTATCTACAGAGTTTCTGTTCCTATAGCAGAAATAATGGGTTTATCTAAAATTTAAACGTCAGCGGTAAGTGAAATGTTGAAGATGATTGCAGAGAATTACAAGGCAATGAGGATATAGAGGAGTGTGATCAGCATAAAGAAGAGGAAGAACAACCATGTACAAGTCAGGCTCAGATCATAGAGGACCTATCAGGGCAAGAAGACTTGGATCATACCTTCTTCTCAAAGGATATTAACATAAATTAAAAAATTTAACATTTCAGATAATATGTTTTTTATTTTTAAAAAATTTGTGCTATTTTTTATTCCGCTTTATTTAATAAATCACAAATATTAATTATTGAGGGTGAAGGCACGTCTCAATGGCCATTTCGCTACCGCTCACTCAGCTCTTCAGGAATTTCTCACAATTATTTTAAATAAACTAAAGATTTTTGTCAAAACAATAAAGTAAAGACAAAAATCAAAATTCAAGCAAAAAACAACAATTACCAAAAATGATTTTATTTTTCACTATATATTATATACTGCGAACTTTTTTCGGCTCTTTTATACAGTTAAGAGAATATGAAGAACACTACGATAACTTATTTTCCCTTTTCTTAATGCACAGGCACTTGTAAGTTATTAAATTAAAATAAACCAAGGGACTATTAAATTATTTAATTTTAAAAAAAGAAAATAAATTATGGTAGTGTTATTGTGATATTTTTTATTAGATGTTTGTCTCTACTTTATTGTTTTGACAAAAACCTTTAGTTTATTAAAAATATTTGTAAGAATTTTCCTGAAGACCTAAGTGAGCGGACGCGACATGGCCATAGAGACGTGCTTTCACCCTCTATAATCAATATAGGTGATTTATTAATTTAATCGGGATGAAAAATAGTACAATTTTTTTAAAATTAATTAATTTAATAGTCCCTTGGTTTGATTTAATAATTTTCGAGTGCCTGCGCATTAAAAAAAGAGAAAATAAATTATCGTTGTGTTGTTGTTATACTTTATTTTTCATAATCTTCTAACTGTACAAAAGAGCCGAAAAAATTCAGCCGTATTCAGTGGATAAAGTAAAATAAAATCATTGTTGATTATGGTTGTTTTTTGCTTAAACTTTGATTTTTTTCTTTCCTTTATTATTTTGACAAAAATCTTTAGTTTATTTAAAATATTTGTGAGAAGTTTCCTGAAGAACCAAATGAGCGGAAGCGAAATGGCCATCGAGGATAAAAAATAGCACAATTTTTTTAAATTAATTTAATATTCCCGTGGTTTAATTTAATTTAATAATTTGCGAGTGCCTGCGCATAAAGAAAAGAGAATATAAATTATCGTGGTCTTTTTGTCATATCTTATTTTTCATATTCTTTTAACCATGATATAAAAATACACTGCGTGTAATAACTATAGCCGCGTTTAATTTTTCGTATTTTTCGTGTATTTCAGACATATAAATATAAACGGGGTATAATATACCACAGTTCACTAACGGTATTTTCGTTTTTAAAAAGCGAAACCATGAGCTTTTTAAACTAAGTAAGCAGTAACCAAACAATGCTTAAATTTAGTTTTTACCGCAAAGCAGGTTTTGAAATTTCAAAATATTTTGTTGAATTTGTCTTGTCGAAAAGGGCAGAGTTTTAGCATTTTTAGAAAACGACATGAACTACAGGGAAACCGGAAGAAAACTTAAGCGATCGGACAAAGTTGTTTGGAAATTTGCAAAAAATCCAACTGAATGTGGTCACAAATAAGCTGGAGGTCCAAAAAAAAAGAGTTGCGTGAAAAAGATAAACGGAAAATTGTTGCCGTTGCTACATAGCAACTCAATGAAAAGCCTTTCGGAGATTGCGGCTTAAAAGTATCAAAATCTACCATAAATAGAGCTCTAAAAGAGTTGGGAAAAGTAAAAAGGCAAACACTAATGATAATGCCGAAACTACTTTCCCGTCGCAAACTTCATCATATGGAGATTGCAAAAAAAAAAATTACAGAGCGACTGGAAAAAGGTAAGTAAAAGGTAACTGTTACGTATTATCTTTCCTATGCATTTTAGGTAATTTTTTTCTGATGAGAAAAAAATTAACCTTGAAGGCCCAGTACATAAAACTCGAGATACGAAGCAGTGGCTCCAACCTAAAAATATCTCAATTCTTGAGTGGCCCGCTTGCTCTCCCGATTAAAACCCCATCGAAAACATGTGGGGGATATTGGCTCGTCGTGTCTACGCTGAAAACCGACAATACAAGAGGGTACTTGAGCTTAAAGAAGCGGTTATCAATGAGTGGCGATCAACCAATTAAGGTCTAAAAATGAACTTAGCAAACAGTATGCCAAATCGAATTTTTTATCTTATTCAAAACAAAAGAGGCCCAACCCATTATTAGTTATTTTTGTTTCTTTGTTGTTTTAGTTTTTTAAAGTAATTTATTTGAATTTGGTTAAAGTGTGTCTATAGTTGTGCAACATAAATATTCCTAAAATTACAATTGTAGACTGAAAATGTTGTGAATAAAGAATTATTGTTTTTTTTTTACAAAACTTGTATATCTCTTTATTCTTTAAATCATTGTGGTTAAGTTGGACTAAAGCCTTCTAAATCCCGATGTTTAAGCTGATTTAAGGATGTGGCTATAGTGGTGACACACAGTGTAGAAGGTAGTTCCAGTTTCTCTTTTCGTCGCTATATTAACGTTCTGACGTTTGCAGGAATTATGAAAAATTGTGCTACCATATAAATTTGTAAGATCCCTGTTTTCTGGTCTGTTTTTTATTCGTTTTTTATGACATTTTAAAAGAAAAAAATCAATAATATAAAAGTAAATACATATTTAATTAAATAAATAAAACAAAATAAATAAAATGTAATCCTGAAATTTAACAAAAAAAAAAAAAAAAATAAGATTAGTTGCTTTTATCCAGACTGCGACAGTACAAGACATCTTTGCAAGAATTCTGGTGTAAAATTTTTTAAATTTCCAACAATCCCATATATTAGAGAAAAATGGCTTAGTGCTTGTAATGTCACTTAGTCCAACTTGCACCTTTAGTGTGTTCATTACATTTTAGAAAAGGTGGTATTGTCATGGATAAGAGAAATGTACAATTTATGAAAAGTGCTTTTCCAGACTACGAACGGTAAAGTATGGAACATATTTTAAAGTTTTAGTTTCAGTTAAAACTAAGGCTTTCAGGACAAAAAAAAAAACAAATAAGTAAAAATAACTACCATGTTGAAGAGGATTTATAGGATGTGTGGAAAGGTATTTATGATAGATAACCACATTACAAAATAATGTAACTATATAACCAAACACCTAATTATTATTTAAATGCAAGCTGATCTACCTGGTATATTGTGCGGAAAACTGATTAAATTTGCTTTTGATTTTATTATAAGTAAGATTTGAATAGTTACTTATTTATTAACTTGATTAAAGACTATCGAGTTAAAAACGTTTTAGCAGATATAGAAATAAAAAATCTTAAAGAAAAAATTTCTGCTTTGGATTTAAGGCTTTATTCGTTTTTGAAAAATGAAACCAACTACATTGCTAGTCAACAAAAAAGGACGAAATTTCTCAAGCCGTTTGTATATACTCAGCAGGATCTCGTTGCAACAAGTTATAAAAAAAAAAGAATTTTCGCCACTTCCATCTCCATCAACCCTCTAAAGATGGGCTTCTTTATTATGTGTAGAGCATGTAATACAAGCTAATTTATTAAGTCAAATGAGTTCGTTAGAAATGCCACTTGAAGAAAAATTGTGTGTTATCTCTTTTGACGAAATGAAATGTGGAGAGGAATGGGCATTCAACAGCAAAAAAGATTCTGTAATGAAGCCAATAATAATAGTCTAAGTTGCAATGATACGCGGATTAAGAGGCTGTTAAAAGCGGCCTATTTTAAAATGGTTCGCAGGACGCAACGTTAGTATTTTAGGTAGTGAAAAAATTATATAGACAAAACATTAAGCCATTAAATATACGAAATAATTAATAAAATACCACTCAGGTTTAAGATACGAAGACTTATTTTAAGTATAATAGGACGAAAAATTATAAAAAGACCTTTATACTAAATAAAATGTGTGCCCTCACGGCTTTTAGAAATAGTAATATTTTATTCCCTAGAACCCCATATTAACCTGTTACTAATGGATACGATTAATGGACTTCAAGAAGTATTCTCTTACTTTATTGGTTATGCAAAAAAGGCGCGCTGCTATTTTTAGATAATGGTATGATAGAGGTTCAATAGAATTAAGTTATTTAATTTCTTTTTCAGCAAAATTTACGTTATATAAGTACCTTAAAGGACAACTAGAAATTCAAAAACTTGGAAGTAAATAAATCTTTTAAATAAAATAAAATTAATTTAAAATACAGTTTGCATAATGCACTTATAATTATTAATCAATTACCTAAAAATAAATGTCCACTTCTTTGAAACTTTAATTCAGTAAAGTTCTTACTCTACAATAGCATTTTTTGTAAGTTATTATGTTAAGCGTTAAAGGATTTATTTTTGTGTAATTTTATATTTTTTTACATAAATTTATTGCACAAATTACAAATATTTTATTAAATATTTCCAAAATATTTTTGTTTTTATTTATATCTGTGGCAACGCAAATTTTTTTGTTTACAAAAAATATATTTCAAATAATTCCGCATACATCAAAAATTTTTGAAGAGGAACTACCTTCTATTATTGTACCATGCTTTTAACTGTATAAAAGAACCGAAAAAACGTCAGCAGTACACAGTGGATAATGAAAAATAAAATCATTGTTGATTATTGTTGTTTTTTGCTTTAACTTTGATTTATGTCTTTACTTTATTGTTTTGACAAAAACCTTTAGTTTATTTAAAACATTTGTGAGAAGTCTCCTGAAGATCTAAGTGAGCGAAATGTCCATCGAGACGTGCTTTCACCCACAATAATCAATATCGCTGATTTATTTATGTAGTATTGTTAGTATTTACTGGTTTTTTGAAAACACTATTCAAATAAGTTTTATTAATTTTAGTAATATTTTATTGTATTACAACATATTGGTTTTATTTAATAATGGCCGTCAAGACGTGCTTTTACCCTCAATAATCAATGTCGGTAATATATTAATTTAATGGCGATAAAAAATTGCACAATTTTTTTTTAAATAATTAATTTTTTCTCTTGGTTTAATTTAATATTTCTTTAAATTCTTTTTAATAAAGCTTCTCCTTATGACAAAACCAAGCACATAAAGTGCATTGATGAAGAAGGAGAAGCGATCATTTCATATTTTGGAAATCTAGAAGAACTTGAGAAGCTACCCAGTTTGATGCAATGTTTTGAAGCAATAAAAGCGAATAAAATTCCAAGAAGTAGGACTCCACAACAAGTGAAAACTTGGAATGATAACCAAAGGAGATACAAGTAAAATGTAAGTACTAAAAACTTTTCTCTTGTTTTACGTATATTTTCTGAAGTACTTCACGTATTTAATATTTTTCCTATTTTTCCATTGATGTACTAAGAAATCAAATTAAAAAAATGACGTTTAAACTCAGTTCAAATTTGTTTTCTACTACCAATTAAGCATTGCAAATATCGTCTTTATTATCAACGTCCAGGTGCAGCTATATTATATCGCACCTGTTCAACTAAAGGGCTTCAACTCAAAATTTTCAATTTTCCAGTAAAGACAGAAAACTGTTTATGATAATATTAAAGGAATATAATAGAAAAAATTATGGCCTCGTAAAAATAATTTGTTAACTTTAATATAACACTCGATTTCTTATTGTTTTGTTAAGTATTTACAGAAAAATAATTAATTTTTGAGTTACTTCCGTCTTCTTGAAAAAAGTAGTAGCATTATTTCGACTTGTGCCAGTTTAACGGAAAATATCGGCGGTGATTAATAACACAATCATAAATTCCTAAATCTTTTTTTTTTTTTTGTTGCTATAAGAATATTTGTTATTTTAATTATAATGCAAACATAAAGCAGCGGTGAAATTTAATTAATTTAGTTATCTATTAGGTGTTTATAGTACGTATTGTAGTAATTATTTATGTTCTCTTTAACTATCTCGTTTTTTAATATCTGATAATGGCAACATATCCATATACGCAGGAAGTAATCTGATATAAATGTAAAATGTTTTAAAGACCAAGGATATACTAAGAAATAAAGACTTACTTGTGACTATTCCAATACGTAGTAGCTTCTAAGTTGTTTGTTTTAACAAACACATTAATAAAGTATGTGTTCTTATACGGAATTTTGTAGAGAAACGAATCGATATTTCCCTTTTCTACACGTACTACTTTGATGTTACGCCAATTAACTTTTTGGTTGGCTTCATTTATATTGAAGTTGTGATTTTAAATTAAAACACTATGTGATATAGATAGAAAAAAGTAAATTATATAAGTACAGTGATAAGTAATCAAAACAAGGTTGCTACGTGAAAAAGATGTATTTAAATAATTAATATTCTTCAATTTCATCATAATTTTACCTTGGTTCATTTCACTACGACAACTCAAAATACTGTTATCCTCTTTGTTACTTTTATAAAACGAATAGTTGAAAAAACTTCGATCAAAATTGCTAAAAAATGTAAGTACAACTAAAAATACATCTGTTTTGTTGATACAAAATAAAAATTCGGAAGACATGGTGAGCGACATAACGTTTTTTTTTTTTTAAAAAGAGTAGTCAAAATAATGGGAAAAATTTACAGTGGTTAGAGTTGATCAATATATATCGTTTTTTAACAAAAAGTGAAAAATTGAAAATTTTGAGTTGACGCCCTTTGGTTGAACAGGTGCAATACATTATATACTTTAGAAACATACATGCCTGTACATAGATAGTTTTTATTTACATTGGCATTGTGCCATATAGTTTATATTATTGATTGCTCTTTTTAATTCAAAGTTTGCAAATAAACTAGTTTAAATTTATTTCAAACGCTTTTTTATTTTAAGCTCCTTTAGTTCGAATGTTCCTTTCATGGCGAAATCATGTCCCAGGTGGTGGCAGTGGCATATTCATTCACTTTCGCCATTGCAGAAAATGTCAATTTTCATATGTATATAAAAAGTCAGCGAAAAATGTTTGGTTCCTTAGATGTTTTGTTCATATCGAAATAAACATAGTACAGTTCCAGGTGTGGCTACATCTGCCAAAAAATCTATTCCTTTGTTTTAGTAATTTACAAGCAGCACAGGGGGTAAGTATTCTCTATAATAAAATTTAGTTTTCTTTAGTTCATTTAATGAACATAGAATAATGAACTTTCGTTATAAGTGCATATGTTTGGAAACCTTTAGCTTTTTCCAGAAAGTTTCTTAGAAAATAACTAAGCACGTGTTATATCATTTTTGTCCTCTATCGTATGCGGGTGGTGCGAAAAGTGCGCCTGAAATTATTCTGAAGCTATTGATTAAAAATTAATTCAAAGAGCTTTCTCAATACTTAATCGTACATTTTTCCATTTGCTGCAGTCCAGCAAGTATAAAGTAGTAATTTTTGCAATTCTCTTGAAAATTTCAAGTTTCTCAGAGATTGATTTCTTCTCATGTGTCAGATTTTTTTACATGTTGAATTCGACAGTTAAGCTACCGGCGAAAACGAATAAATTCGCCTGCCCTACCACCTAGTATCTTATCTGCCCTCTACGTGTAGCAGCTCAGCTGATATTTTTTGGATTTTTGCTTATATTAACACAAAGGTACATTTATTTTAGTAGATAGTGCCGTCCGCCCAGCGGGTTTGTAGTTGAAAATGTTAAAAGTTTTTGTATTTTACTACTTTTGTTTACGACTTTCAAAAAACAAAACAGCAATAAGCATTTGTGTTTAAGGCAATTATCTTATCTCCGTGAAGATAACAAACTTTTTCAACAAACTTATTTTGCAGTCAGTTTGCAGAGAGAGGCAACGAAGAAATACTCTCTTGTGCAGCCAGAATTGAGTATTTTCGGACGTGCAGACTCAAATTTTAGTGATGCCTAGTTGAATACACACTTTTAGTACAAATTTACGTACAATTATACGGCAACACTGCCTCATTTTTATCTTTTTTCGATCTTCAACAAACTTTTTGAATTTTTTCAACAAACCTGCGCGAATTTTTAAATAATATTAAAATTAAATAAAATATTAAAAAAAAATAAAAATTCTTAAAAAACTTCTTTTAAAATAAAAATACAAATAATACAAAATATTAAAAAAAATTTTTTTTAACTACTATATGAAATATGTATATAATAAATTTGATGTATAGGACCCACTTTTTGACCTATAAGACCCATACCGTAAAATTCGCCAAAAATCTAAAAACGCAGTTTAATAGCCCATAGTCTTGGCTACATTTTGCCATCATTACTTTTTTCCAGACCAGTTATTGTCCCATACGACCTATGCAAAATACTGTTTTCGCGTGAGTCACTCAACCCACTGTTTGACCTATTGGACCCATACCGAAAAATTCGCCAAAAATCTATAAACGCAGTTTAATAACCCATAGTCTTGGCTACATTTTGCCATCATTACTCTTTTCCAGACCAGTTATTGTCCCATACGACCTATGCAAAATACTGTTTTCGCGTGAGTCACTCAACCCACTTTTTGACCTATAGGACCCATACCGAAAAATTCGCCAAAAATCTAAAAACGCAGTTTAATAGCCCATAGTCTTGGCTACATTTTGCCATCATTACTTTTTTCCAGACCAGTTATTGTCCCATACGACCTATGCAAAATACTGTTTTCGCGTGAGTCACTCAACCCACTGTTTGACCTATTGGACCCATACCGAAAAATTCGCCAAAAATCTATAAACGCAGTTTAATAACCCATAGTCTTGGCTACATTTTGCCATCATTACTCTTTTCCAGACCAGTTATTGTCCCATACGACCTATGCAAAATACTGTTTTCGCGTGAGTCACTCAACCCACTTTTTGACCTATAGGACCCATACCGAAAAATTCGCCAAAAATCTAAAAACGCAGTTTAATAGCCCATAGTCTTGGCTACATTTTGCCATCATTACTTTTTTCCAGACCAGTTATTGTCCCATACGACCTATGTAAAATACTGTTTTCGCGTGAGTCACTCAACCCACTTTTTGACCTGTAGGACCCATACCGAAAAATTCGCCAAAAATCTAAAAACGCAGTTTAATAGCCCATAGTCTTGGCTACATTTTGCCATCATTACTTTTTTCCAGACCAGTTATTGTCCCATACGACCTATGCAAAATACTGTTTTCGCGTGAGTCACTCAACCCACTTTTTGACCTATAGGACCCATACCGAAAAATTCGCCAAAAATCTAAAAACGCAGTTTAATAGTCCATAGTCTTGGCTACATTTTGCCATCATTACTTTTTTCCAGACCAGTTATTGTCCCATACGACCTATGCAAAATACTGTTTTCGCGTGAGTCACTCAATCCACTGTTTGACCTATAGGACCCATACCGAAAAATTCGCCAAAAATCTAAAAACGCAGTTTAATAGCCCATAGTCTTGGCTACATTTTGCCATCATTACTTTTTTCCAGACCAGTTATTGTCCCATACGACCTATGCAAAATACTGTTTTCGCGTGAGTCACTCAACCCACTGTTTGACCTATAGGACCCATACCGAAAAATTCGCCAAAAATCTAAAAACTTAATTTAATAGCCCATAGTCTTGGCTACATTTTGCCATCATTACTTTTTTCCAGACCAGTTATTGTCCCATACGACCTATGCAAAATACTGTTTTCACGTGAGTCACTCAACCCACTTTTTGACCTATAGGACCTTAGCAATACCATATACATTAAATTTAATGAACTATTGACGCACACTTTAATTTATAATTTGTAATATTAATACTCGTTACTATTACGGCCACAGAAATCGACATTCTGTCCAATTTGCAGGCGTTTGTCTATAACGGTTCAAAAGATATTCCCATATAAGTAAATTTACATCGATTATGGGGGCACCCTTTTCACAATCGGATCAGAAATGACTTAGTTTTGGAGGCACAAATATAAAAAAGCAATATTCAGCAGAATTGTATAACCTCCTTCTTTTTTTGAAGTCGGTTAAAAAATAAAAGAAAAATGTGACAAAACATAACAAAAAAACGTAAACAAAAGCTAAATAGCAAAAAACAAACAAAATAAAAAATAAAATTCATTTTTAGTAACAAAACAATTCATTTTAATTATACATAAACTTATTTACAAAATAAATAAACTAACAAAACAAAACAAAATATAACAAAACAAAATATAACAAAACGAAATATAACAAAAGAAAATATAAGAAAAAAATATTATAAACTCAAGAATAATTGTTAATTTTAATTGAAAAAACACATTAAAAAAATAAAATAAAAAAGTAACAAAAAACAAACAAAATAAAAAATAATAATTAAAAAAATTAAATTATACTGGTGGCGGCGAGGACTGCTCTGCCAGATCTAGCCCCTGTGTATTGTATGCTGGTTGGGAACCTGGGGGGTGTGCCACCGGCGGTCCGTAATAGTACGGATAGGGGTATGGATACCCCCGAGGTGGCGGTGGTGCATCATACCCCTTTTTTATTTTAGAGTTGACCACAATTTTTTTGTGGCAATGTAGGCACAAGTGGTTCTGAAAAAGAAAAGAATTTTTTTTGAAATCGATTTTTTTTAGTAAAGCTTGACTTATCAAAATAAAAAACTATGCAGGGTGAAAGAGAGTATAAAAATGTAAAATAACAAAAGTTTTATATGTAAAGTTTAGAGGCCCATTATTCTGATAATAAGGGGACCGCCAATTTTGTTATTTTCCTTTTTTTTTATCACTTTTGTGTTTCTGTCACCTTTTTTAATTTCTTTTTGATTGCTAAAGCTTCACTAAACTAGAAATTTCCCAGGCATGTCCTGAATTCCACACGAAATTTTCACTTTGTATTTGCCAAAGCATTGTTGCTATAAAATAATTTTTTGCTAAAACAACGCCTTAAAAATACAAAGTGAAAATTTCGTGTGGAATTTTTGCACAATTACTACTTACCATTATTTCCGATGCTCCTGTCTATGGCTCCTGTTAAAACTAAATGACGCCAAACTTTCGAGCACAGTATCCATAGTTGTATTTTTTAGTACATTTTTTAGTACTACTTTACTTAAACTAGGCATTACTTTCATTAAACCTGCCAGATATGTTTGAAGATCATTGCTTAAGGATCAGTGAAAAACAATTCAATTTCATATTGTATTGACCGATACCTTACTAAATATTAAGTAAATAAGTAATAATAAGGCTTAAATCACGCTTTACAAAAAAGTTGTATACAGGGTGAAAAATGCAAATTGAAGAAAATATTTTAATTTAAGTGATTTTTTATGATTTAATGTGGCAGCTTTGCGTACACAAATGGTACCATTAGAACACAACACAATCAAATAATCTGGTAGCTCTTTATTCAAAACTTTTGATTTAGGTGCAAATTGCAGTTTAAGGTAAGTGAAATTTTATTTTAATAAAAGAGAAGAAGATATTTTTAATTTTGATTTTCAGGTTCGGTGAGGATTTATCTAGAGGAGAACAGCAAACTTGGAGAAATATTTTTATTCAAAACTTTTGATTGAGGTTCAAATTGTGGTCTAAGGTAAGTTAAATGGTATTTTATTAAAAAGTAAGAAGATATTTAGCAGTGGACAACGAAGCAAAGTTGGTTAAGTGAATTAGACGTGCCATACCATAACGCCGTACCCGTAACCATATGTAATCATATTAACTCCCAGCGAATAGTGGTGTCATAGCCAAAGCAACTCTTATTAGTTTTGCAGTTTGCTAAGAAAGCAGCGCAATGAAAAATTAAAACTCGCCGATGCAATGAAGCAATATGGTTATGGCACGACTAATTGAACCTTAACTTCGGAGATGGGTACTTCGGTGCTTATTAAATGTGCGATTAAAGTATGAAGGTACATTAATAGATTTTTGAAAATACTTTTTAAGTACCGATTGCTCATGTCGTAAGTAATGTTTTCCTTCAAAGATGCTAAATTCAATATCACTTATGTCAGATCCATTTGTCGCCCGAATATTTATTGCTGTTATTTTTTAAATTAATAATTAATTAATTAATTAAATCGTTCTTTTTTTCTTTTGCATGTAATGTTAACTACATTAGTTCTCAAATATGTACAGTGGCGGACAACAAAATGAACACAGGCCCCAAAGAATGAAAACCATGTGCCTCAAACTTGGTTTTACCCTTTATTTTATTGCTGTTGTTTTTGAATAAAAGATGAATTAATAATTTTTTTTTTTTGCTTAGAATTTATACGACTATGTTTTTCATTTTAAGTATATATAAGTCAAAAGTTGATGGTTATGTGAATATTTTTGTCCGCCGTGTATGTTTGATAATTATAGGATTTGTTTTTGAAATTTTTATACATTTTTAGGAGAGAAGCTTAGCCGAAAATACAACTTTTGGTGTGGTACAGCCAGTGTTAAACACCATAGCGGAGAGAATATTCGTAAGTTTAATATAAGGGTTAGCCTTTAGTATGTTTTTATATTATATGTATGTATATTATTTAAAATAAAAAATCCATGGCAAATGGTAAAGTTTTAAATTTTAAAATCCATAATATATGGTAATTTTTTACAAAAAATCCATGAAAGATAGTGATATGGAAAAAATCATATGCAATGCAATGGCTTATGTTAAGAATCATAAATATTAATAGTTTTTTTATTTGTAGACTTTTAATAAATTTAATAATTTTTTTAATTTATAGGGACTTGCAATGAAGGGAAATAATAGAATAAGTATATTAGATATAAAAAGTATTATTTTAGACTTTTTAGATTTAGAGAATTTGATGAGTTATTCTAAAAGAAACAAAAATTTGTTTCAATATGTTATAGATTCTTTAAATAAAAAAAGAAGTAAATACAACAAGATTAAAATTAATCAAAAAGTTTGCAAACGCATTTCTTATGTTGCAAAACGTATTTTAGAAAGTCGTAGTGAGACAAATACAGGTTTAAGTATACCTGAAAAAGTTTAAAATAATAATTTAGTAGGAAATATTAATAGACAAAATACTCACATAGCATCTGTGAATTTAAGCAATGATATTTTGCTCAAGTACAATTTATCAGAAAATGAAATAAATGTTGGAAATGCTAGTGTAATATCTCTAAATGCATGCAATGATATTTTGCTTGAAAATAATTTATCTGGAAATGAAAAATTTATTATAAAAAAAGTTTTATGAAAATGATGTAAATTTCTCAACATTAAAAAGTTCACAACTTGAACAAGCTTGTATATCGGCCTTATTGTTTGATCTTGATGAGAGGTCAGAAGGTGTTTCAAATAAAAATGAAAAACAAAGTGATTTAGGGGTGGGAAACCCGCCAAAATGTGACACTAGAGTAGCAATTAGTGCTTTAGAATTTAAAAAAGTTATAACAAAAAGTATACACGAAATTTTTAAAAATAACTTGGGACCTTTCTTAAATGTTTCATTTAAGAAGGTTAACGAAAACTTTGTTGAGGAGTTGAAATCAGTAGTTTGCGATTTAAAAACTACTTTCAAAGACATTTTTATAAACAAAGAATCTAATGTCGGTGAAATTAAAACCCATTTAAAAAGCTTTTTAAATAATAAAAAATGTGACAGAAATCCGACAATGGTAGAAAATTCTATCAATTCTACTACATTTAGCAGAAACCCGTTTTCTGAAAATTCTGTTAAGATATAAAAATCTGAATATAAAAAACGAGACAATACTCTTGGTGCCTTTAAGATAACGAATGATTCTCAAAATGTCTCAGATTTTTTGAAATATAGGAAATTGCCAAATCCGGATGAAAAATGTAATAGAAATGTCATTCGTCCTAAATCAGAAAATGAGAAACCTGAAAGAAAATTTAAGGCTAATATTAAGGATTGCTGTTTTGATGTAAATTTAGAGTATACAAAAAACAAAAATATTAAAAGTAAACTTAAGAATAATAAAGCATATCTGTTCAGAAAACGACAAATTTTGGATGCAGCTGATGATATTGCTGAAAAGGGTAACTTTCAAAATATTCAAAAATTAGAAACATTGAGAAAATGTAAATCTGAGCTAAATCATGATAGATATTATCACTCAGATCCATTTTATGCTCTTTATTTAATGCAAATGGGTCCGTATAAAAACTATATACACAGGCTTGCTTCACCATTTACAGTTTATACATGGGAAAAATATACCTTTGAGACAATCTCAAATAATATTAAAATTCTTGAAGACTCTAAATACACATTACATTTAGATGCTTCAGGTGAAAGCGTTAAAAGTTTAATATGCGCTAAAAAAGAATACTTACTTATAAACTAGTTTTACGAAACTGGGAACTAAAAAAAATTTTGCCCATTGCAGAAGCAATTCTTTCTAGACACACAATGAAAGAAATAGGTGACTATCTAGATGCATTAAAATCATCTTTGAAAGATCACAAAGTAAAGTACCAGTTTAAATGGCCCTATTGTAAAAGAGTTTGTGCTGATGTAAGTGCAGCATTATATGGTGCGGTATTAAAAAGTTTTAATAATCAAACACTATTAGAGTATCTTAACGCATGTGCTACATTTCTAAATAATTTAAAAGTAAATTCAGAAGCAAAGCCTGATTTTGTTATATTACAATGGTGTAAATGCCACTATATACACATAATTTGCAAAGATTTAAATGCAAAATTAGGCAAAAAACATATTTTAAGGAATTTATTAAAAAATGCTTTAATAGCTGCTTTTAGTTTAACTACAATTGATGAATGCCAACAATGGTTTAAACATATTTTCATAATATTGCTTACGCCATATAAGTGTCATAATTTGGAAAATAGTCTTGAAATATTACGTCAATATTCAACAGAAATTGACACAGAAAACATAAGCAAGGAATATAATCTTCCAGAGAATGAAAAAATATATCCATTGGAGTCAATAGCAATAAATAGTCCATTTCAAAAGATGTTTTTTTCCATATATAGTCAAATTGAAAACGATATTAAAGATATCAATAAAAGTCAGATGTTAAATGAATATAGAAATGATGAAATTAGTTTGTTTATACTAAACAAATATTGCCCTTTTGTTGTACTTTGGACCAATGTAATGGGTATTCATGTTGATCCATCAGGAAAACATGTAAGTAATGCTCCCGTTGAATTCACATACTTTTTGCAAAAACACATAATTTTGCCACAGAAATCAGTTAGAGCTGATGTTTTTGTCAATCTCATGAGAATTGATTACCTTAGTACACTTAAAGAAATACGTTACCATTACAAAATGTTTGGGTCAATGAACAAAGAAATTGAAGACACAATAGTTTCTTTGCATGAATATAATGAAGTCGATATTAACAGAAGACTTAAAAAAGAACACTCATATGTTACTTCAGCACCTAATGAAACAAATGGTGAAAAAGGAAACTCTTTGGATTTAAGCGTCGAAGTTATTGAAAAAGACCACAGTTATTCGCAAATAACTATAAAGACAGAGCCAGAAGAAGAATGGGGAAAACTAAACTCTGACAAACAACAAGCAATTCGACCTAAATTGATGCTTGAGGCAAAAGTAAACAAAAAATGATGAAAATTCGTAAAAATCAACTTAAATCATATGAGAATTGTAAAACAAAAGAGACATTTTATTTGTTCAAGTTTGATCTACTTTTTTCTGAAGTCAATAAACTGACAGAAAATATAAGTCTCGGATTTTTTGATAGCTTAGGTACGTCAGACTGGAATTCTTTAAATAATGGCGAACAGTTAACTAATTTCGTTTTAGACGCTTGCCTTTTAGCCGTTATAAAGGAAAGTAGATCAGACAATTGCTATAGTTTACCATGCCAAACTGACAATATCAATTTCGAAAAAATGAATGTGTTAATAAGAAATTATCCGAAATTACTATTTGTACCTATTTTGCATTCCCGTCATTACACTTTGTGTGTGCTTAAGTTTTATTCAAATGAATTTTTGTATATAAATTTACTAAGAAGTGTAGGTGAAGGAAAACGATTATATGAGAGTTTTCTAAAGACACTTGGAGAAGAGAGATCTTTATGGAACTATTGTCCTATAGCTGAAAGAGACATACAAAATTATAATACAAGTTGTGGCATATATGTATTAATGTATGCTTCTAAAATTCTTGAAAACAAGCCTTTTAAATATTTAAATAAACCAAACGTTTTTTGAAAAACAATGAAAAATTTATTATTAAAATATCAAGGTGACAAAACTAGATTTTGTTGTCACTGTGGGTATGTAAGATATAAAAGTGATAACATATGTATTTGTAAGGACTGCGGGTATTATATTTGTGAAAGAGATACGTATAAATATTGGATACAAAATTCCAATATTTGTAAAATTATTTCCCAACATATCTTATCAATATAGATTTAAATTATTTGATATCTGTGATATATGTATGTACATTTATATAGGCAAATAAAACAATATGGTATGTAGGCCTAATGGGGATGCCAGCCATAAAAAATAATTGGCAACGCACATTGCATAGTACCTCCTGGGTTGTGTGGAAAACTATGTATGCATAAAAAAAAAATAATTGAATAAAATTTGAATCAATTCAAACGAATTTCAATTGGTTTCTAATTCAAATGAATTTGTATAATGAGTTGCAATTACATAGTTGCAAATGAATTAGTACTCAAATTCATTCATTCATTTGAATATCAATCAATTCATTGAGTTAGTAATGAATGAATCGCTTATTATTTTTTAGCATAATAAGTAACAAAATACATGAGTTATTAATTGTTAATAGAATAATGAAAGTCAGATACCAGCGAATGATATGCATTTTCTATATTTCTATATTTCTTCGTTCTTATTAAGCCTTCTTCGTGTCTGTATATACAAGGTAGTTATCAATTGCCAGCTATTTTAAAAAAAAGAGAGCGTGAGAAAGTACAAACTTCATTATCATACTTATTTATTTCTATCTAAAAACATCTTTATTTCACTCCGAAGAAATTGTTTATACACATCTTATATATAAATATGAAAACACAAAACGTATGGATAATTTTTCTCGTCTGTTTGTCGATCGATTTTGTATATTCTTTCACATATTTGTAGATATTGTCGAGCTTTAGTGCACCGTATTTATTTCATATAAATCGGCTCGGTATTTAAGAAATAAATTACCAATTAAGTTACTACCACTACACATGAAAATATATTCAAAACATGAGCGTGTAAATAGAGTATACAAAGAAAAAAGTGTTCAATAATAAACTTGGTCAAATTTTGACCACAAGGCAAACTCTAGTTATCGAAATTTGTTTTGTTAGTAAAAAGAAATTTTGTGATATAAAATGATTCACTTTTGACAGCTATTTTACACATTACAAAATTAAACAAAAAATTGTCAGCTGCCGCAACGATGTCACCTGGTAAATTAATTCGCCTTGGTATATTTTCAAAATCGGTTCAGAAATTACTGAGTTATGCACGCACAAACATAAAAAAGCAACATTAAGTGGAATTGAGAACCTCCTTTTTTTAAGTCAATTAAAAATCACAATATTTTTTTTTTTTGAACAACACGTCACTTGCGGAACACCCTTTAATATTTAGTATTTGTTGTTATAGCGGCTGTAATAATATTTCTTCTGTGAAAATTTTACCAGTCTGCCTATTATGGAAAACAAATTTCCATTAACAGAAAGGAAAGAAAAGAAAGACTTTTACGCAAAATATTTTATTGGTTTTGGGAAAAACGAAATACGCTGCTGTATACACTTTGCTTTGTTTTTATCTTCTTTGTTGGGAAGACAAATCCAACTACATGTAATTCAAATAAATTTTAACAAAATACGTAGAGATAATTTACAAATTTCAACGCAAGAATTAAAAAAAAAACTTTGATTCTAGTAAAATTTAATTTTGCCGATTTTTTTTTTTTTATTAAAAAAAAATTATTATATTATTCTGAATATTTAAGAAATACTTATATATGCATCTAACCAAAAACATCCATGGGTGCTGCTTTTTTTCGCGGCATTGGATTTGTGGTGGGGGAAACAAAATATACTCCATGTAACTGTTCCGTTGTTGAATTATTATTTGGAATAAGTTTACGCCAATCGTATTGAGAACGAAAGCGTTCATTTTTTACACGCTCTCTTTGCTTGTGCAAGCGTTTCTTTTTTAATTTGAAATACAAGGAACCGTCGATCATTGTGCATACACCGTTTTGCCGTAGTTCATACAAACTGAAAGAGAAAATTAAAAATTTAATCGAAATTAATTACAACTTAAAAAAATTAGTTATATTTCTCACCGAAATATGGTCTTTTGCAAATCTGTAAAATATTTTAATCCTTCCATTAACAGATCAAATTGCATGGGTTTGCACAATTGCATGAAAGACAAAAAGCGCTTACAATTTTGTTCTGAAAGTAAAGAATCTGCGTATTTTGTTATCCAGCCCAAGCAGCGATTAGCCATTATCAAACCATGATCGCGAATAAATTTATAGCGCCGTTGACGCTCCCTTACAAAAAAAAAAAAAAAAAACAAAAATAATTATTATAATATAACATAGCTATATCACGAGAAAATTATTGCTATGAAAACTAAGTTAAACTTATTTCAAACGATGATTGAAAGCTCTTACTAAAGCTAATTTCAGTTCTTCTATTACCAAAGTTGTGTCATCGTCATTGTTACTATGATCAGAAATATTGCCTAAATTATCTTCATACTCTAATATTGTTGTTAAAAGACTCTCTGCTGTAACATCGTAGGGTGTATCAAACTCCACGTGCACAGCGATCATTTTAAATTGCATTGATGAAATGTCATCATGTCTTGGCGGATCTACCGAACGCATTTTGACAACACATGGCATATAATGGGGGATATAAGTTTGCGATGCATGCTGTAGCCCCAATATAAGTTTAAATATACCACCAAAATAATTATCGTGATAGTGTTGACGACACTCCGATACCGAGTGACGATATTTTAAAGCTTTAGCCACTGCCTCCCAATTGTATGCGTTCTTCGCGTGCTGTCCAATTGCCAGGACCCGGAAATATTTGTATATCATCCCTTATAATAATGTAAGCGTGATTATTTTTGTGTTTTTTAGTTTCACTTCCTCTTCCAAAGCATTGTAAACACAATTCTGCTGAGCAATCAGCGCATTTTACGTAGGGTTCTTGTAGAGCCTTATGCTAAGATATACATTGATGGTCTTGGCTATATGAAACTTTTAAATCTTCTGTTTCAGTTGAGATCTGTAATTGCTGCTCGAGGCGATTATGAAATTGTTAGGGATCATAGGAAGTTACTAAAAATTTTGTGTTCATTGAATAATAGGAGTATACCACAGAGATGCCAGATATTGTTTTCGGTTTTAGTACACAAAAAGGTAGGCCAGACTGAACATTTTTCATCAATTTACATTGATTTTATATTTAGAAAAATCACGTAAGTTTCTATTAACTTTAAAAATCTTAAATAATAATTTAAAACAAATTATGTGCATATGCCGAAGTTAATTTTAATTATTGCCAACAAATTTTATTTTGGTAGATAGAATATGAAGTGTAAACATTTTTTATAGAAAAATTGGTGTGGAAAAGTGGTTCAATATATTTATTATATATGTTTGTTTCACATTTTATTGGTGTGGAAAAGTGGTTCAATATATTTATTATATGTGTTTGTTTCACATTTTATTGTAAACCTCACTTTTTAGGAAATATTACTTTAGTTTATGGGGCATACGTAAAAACAGGGTTACAAATTTTTTTTTTACTTTAAGGTATTTTAATGAATGTATGTTAGCACTGAATAAATTTCTATTAACTATTTAATAAGTTTTTTTAGTTATCTTTTTGACAGAAAAGTTAGATAATAGTAATAATGGTGCAATCAGGTAAGATTTAAATCCGGAAAAATCATTTTCTTTTTTTACATAATTAATTAAAACTTCAATATAAATTTGTTTAATTCAACTAAAATTACCTGATTAACGTTTCATGAATGAAAGATTTCTATATTTTATTGAATGATTGAATAAGTATACAGAATATAATAAATGAGAGTATTAACAAAAACAATATTTTAGAAAAAAACGTCAAAATGTATTAAATAAATTTGTTCTAAATTAAAAAAAAAAAAAAAATCGCACACACGTACAAAGGTCGAAAAACAAATCTTAAGTATTAAGTTATTATCTAAAACTCTTTTTGAAAACACTTGGAAACATATTTTGCAAAACTAAAAAAATCGTCAAAATGTGTTAAATAATAAGATTGTCATTAATTACTCACAAAATATTTCGCACACATTTACAGAGGACGAAAACCGAATCGAAAGTTTTATAATTTATTTAATAAGACACTTTGTGAAAACAGTTGAGAAGCTAACTTTGCAAAATTAAATAAAATCGTCGAAAAACGAATCAAAAGTATTATAAGTTACTTAAGTTACAAGGTGAGAAGCATATTACAAAAAAATCGCCAAAATGTATTTAATTAGCTTATCAATAATTTCTCAAAATATATTACCGCTTCTTGTTAGCGATAGAGAACAAATATATTAATCTAAAAAATTAGAAAAAACGTCAAAATACATTAAATAAATTACTTTTAAAATATTTTTTTTTTAAATAGGACTAATCTGTAAGCGAGATAATCGCTGTCAAATAAAATAATTTAAAAATTTTCTTTTAGCATCAACTAAAACAAAAGTCAATAAAGAAATATTTTGCTTAATATTATTTTATTGGATATTATTTTAAATTAAGTGTTTCTTGTTTAGATTTCTTAAGATATGTTTTATTAATTTACAAGTTAAACAAAATTTTATTATAATTACAGAACACAAAAATGAAGAGATATACAAGAAATCTAAGACTTAAAAAAACCCTGCTGTATTAACACCTTAAAAAAATTTAAGTTTTCTTCTAAATGTTAGGCGATTAATTTAGCACTAATATATGAAATTGAATCATTCTTTAATACTTACAACATTTTCCATTCCATAGATTGAATTTATTAACTTATGTCTTTAGACTCTGTTTCCCAATCTTAGTTTTAGAGTCTTATTATTATTTATCGCACCTTGAATATTTGTAAAATATAAATCATTTAAATAAATAAAAACACCAAGAACTTAAATATTTTTAGTTAACAAAGTCCCAAAGATTTGGGTGCAAAATTTAATTTATTTAAACTTATTTGAATATTGTATAAATATGGATTTATCTCTAGTTTAATTTCAATGTAATGTAATTCCTATGTAATTTTGACCATGTTTGGCTTTATATTACAGAATGAAATGAATAAATTAATTTATAAAATTAAAAAACTATCATTAAAAAAGTTCACTTACATATTTTTAGAAATGCTTGCAACTGATTTCAAAGTGTAAACTTCTTCAGGAAGTTAATTAAATTTTTTAAATATCTAGGTATTTAATAAAATAAGAACAATAAAATATAAATATTGAATTTAATTTCTTTTCTAATATAAGCCTTTCTGGCATTCTGGTAGTATCCAGAAAGATAAATATTTTTTAACCCAAAAAAACTTTCCCACAATAATGATTCGTGCGGTACGACAATGCTAATTTTCTTAGCAAAAGTGGATATACAATAAAACTTTTTCACAAAACCTTATAAAACATAGGAGATTTTAATTTTCGTCATGCAGATATAAAATGAATTTATATTCCTTTCATTAATTTGGTAGCACCTGTAAAAAAGTATTTATCTGATCTGGTAGCATATTCTGTAAAGCAGATGAGAAACACTCATTTTTCTGCACAATTGAGTGATTCTCTTTCTCTCTCGCTCTCAGCTAAAAAAAAAAGTTTGTTGGAAAAAGTTTGTTATTTTCTCGCACGTAATTATCTTTTATAATTGCTACATCATTCCTTTTTGCCGGTAGTATTACTCTCAAACGCCATACATATATAAAACATATCTGTAGAGTATGGCAATTAGTTTATCAGCAAAAATAATTAATTCGCCTACGGTTCACCCTGGTAATTAATTTGCCGGACTGTTGCTACAGTCAGTCCAGTACAAGGCGACTAAATTACCAGGCGGTAGAGTAGGCTAAAATACAAGAAAAATAAATAAATTCAACAAATTCAAAAAATTTTTACCATTTATTTTTTTCATCTTTTTAAATTTAAACTTTAAATAATTTTACAAATTATAATAAATTTTTACGTTTTATGCCCGTTATTTCGCCGAGCATAGAATGATTAAAACCACAGAAGCTTAGTTTTTCTGGTCTCAAAACGTCAACATTTGTTAAAAATTTCAAATTATTAAAAAATAATTTCACGAATAAAATTGCAAATATGATGCTTTGAGAATTTCTTTTCGTATGTTAGTAGGTGTTACAATCTCTCTTCCTTAACAATGATGAGTTCCTCGGCCTGTTCCATGACTCTCAGGATGTCCCAACCCTGCCATCAGCTTCGCGATAGCAACACAAACGTACGTTGTTACCCTTCGATTATGCCCGTCCATCCTTATCATGGCATGATTCCATCAAACTTCTTTACAATTACCCTAAATCAATTCGCCCATTTCCTCCACTTACCTATCTATCATTGCCGAAAATATATTAAGTTTAAGCCTTTATTTTCTATTTAAAAATTTTTACAACACTTATCGTAAATTTAATACAAACTAATAGTAACAAATAACATTTTAAAATTCTTTTACTTTCCTTGCTTTTCTGCTTTTTTAACTTATATATTTCTTTCGGAATTTTATCTAATAGTTTTCTTATTTTTTTTTTCCTCTTTTGTCTTTGAGGCTCAAATTTTTTAAACTCAATATGATATAATTTTAAAATTAATCTATATGAGCAGTAGTGAAATGGCCTTATGTATATGCTTTATCCGCAGTAATATATTTCATTTTTTAGAAATAAATAATAAATATTTCATGAGAATATCATGAAATATTTATTAATAAAAAAACAATATAGATGATGATGCAATTGTTTTTAGTTTTTAAAATGATTTGAGTCTAGTGAGTTTTTTATTCCAATCGGTTAACGGTTGGGGAAAACTCTCAAGGATCGCAAAATGGTTACTTCATATCTCGTTTAATTTTTTGTAAAATATATAAGATTACCTGCCTATTTTGGGAAGGATGTAACCTCTTCAAAGACTGGTGATAACTAGAAAATTTTGTTTTATACCACTGACCACTCACTCACTTTAAAACAAACATTGTTTATAATCATGAGTTTGTTTATTTCCTTGCCTTAAATACTCCTGCTTGCTGGCTGTTTACAAAACAATATATGTATGCATGCGTTAATAGATGATATAATATATTTATTTTCAGGATGATGTTTTCCAAAGACAATTCCGAATTTCTCTTTCTAATTATGAGGTAATTCCATAACTGCAATTTATATAAAATTAACATTTTACGATGAGTTAATCACCCGATCACAATTGCATCAGAAACTCAACTGTTGCCTTAAGGCCCAACTATAATGTGCGTAAGATAACTTGAGCAAATTTAAACCACTGTGCAAATACATACTAATCATATGTGGCAAACCATAGCGTACTTACAAAAACTTTTCGCCAAGTTTCGTCAAATGTTATTTGCTTAAGCAAACTACGAAACTGATCACTCTTTCGGTACGGAAACAGCTGATTGTGCTTTGTGTTACACATTCATAAAGAAAAGTTGCAATGAAGATCGACGTTGATAAATTTTTAGTTTTTAATTTAATAGAAAATGTAGATAAAGGAAAACTTTTATTTTTTTTGTCCATTTTTAACAAACACAATGCGCCATAAAATTTCGTTTTTATTTGTTTATGATTTAAGTAATATACGCCATTGCATTTTTAAGTATTGTTGGCCACAAATACAAAAACAGACACAAAACTTGTAATTTTTTTGTTGCGTTTATCTTACAATATGAAAAAAAATGTAAATATGTTTGTGAATGTTATTAAATACATAAGATATGTTCTTTAAACGTCTTTTTGTTTTTAAATTTTGATTATTTATAAAAAAAATTTTTTTGCAATAGTACGAAGTCAACATAAATATGCAACTGTGGCAGATAAGTGACTAAGCTTTTGTAAGTACATTGTAGTCAACTAAATTTCTTTAAATTGTCACCTAAGCATTTGACAGGCTTTTCCTTGTGTTTTTGACATAAGCTTAAGCTAGTTTATGCACATTATAGTTAGGCCTTTACTTGCAGAAATTTGGGGCACTGCCAACTGTTTGCAAAAATGTTTACGCTTAAAAGTGTTTCCAAAGATTTCATTAATGAACGCTGTAGTTTCATTATGCTGCAGTGCTGCGCAACTGTTGAATTTGCGAACGTGCCCTACAGGAACAGTGGTTATCACTTGATCCATTAAAAGACATTCACTAATGATGGAAATATCCATCATCGTGTAAAACAAACTTTCTATCACATTCTTAAAGGAAAAATTAAAAACTTGATGGAAACTTTTGGGATACATATGATTTTGCATTTCGCTCTTACTAATGAATTCTTTCCAGTATGAAACATATATATCTGCACTGCTCACTATACTGCAGTTTACTATTTAGTGATGACAGAAGTTTTTATAACACTTGATGAATATACCGGTTACAATTGATGGATATACCCTCAATTGATAAATCGAACATTTTTTTAATAAAACAATATTTAATATTTTTTTAAATGTAAATACACATCTCTTTTTTATATTTAAATATTATTTTACAGTATATAATTTATAATAAACTTTTTTTATATATCTATATTTAACAAACACAATGCGCCATAAAATTTCGTTTTTATTTGTTTATGATTTAAGTAATATACGCCATTGCATTTTTAAGTATTGTTGGCCACAAATACAAAAACAGACACAAAACTTGTAATTTTTTTGTTGCGTTTATCTTACAATATGAAAAAAAATGTAAATATGTTTGTGAATGTTATTAAATACATAAGATATGTTCTTTAAACGTCTTTTTGTTTTTAAATTTTGATTATTTATAAAAAAAATTTTTTTGCAATAGTACGAAGTCAACATAAATATGCAACTGTGGCAGATAAGTGACTAAGCTTTTGTAAGTACATTGTAGTCAACTAAATTTCTTTAAATTGTCACCTAAGCATTTGACAGGCTTTTCCTTGTGTTTTTGACATAAGCTTAAGCTAGTTTATGCACATTATAGTTAGGCCTTTACTTGCAGAAATTTGGGGCACTGCCAACTGTTTGCAAAAATGTTTACGCTTAAAAGTGTTTCCAAAGATTTCATTAATGAACGCTGTAGTTTCATTATGCTGCAGTGCTGCGCAACTGTTGAATTTGCGAACGTGCCCTACAGGAACAGTGGTTATCACTTGATCCATTAAAAGACATTCACTAATGATGGAAATATCCATCATCGTGTAAAACAAACTTTCTATCACATTCTTAAAGGAAAAATTAAAAACTTGATGGAAACTTTTGGGATACATATGATTTTGCATTTCGCTCTTACTAATGAATTCTTTCCAGTATGAAACATATATATCTGCACTGCTCACTATACTGCAGTTTACTATTTAGTGATGACAGAAGTTTTTATAACACTTGATGAATATACCGGTTACAATTGATGGATATACCCTCAATTGATAAATCGAACATTTTTTTAATAAAACAATATTTAATATTTTTTTAAATGTAAATACACATCTCTTTTTTATATTTAAATATTATTTTACAGTATATAATTTATAATAAACTTTTTTTATATATCTTTTCTTTAATATTTTTTTGTTTGTAATTTGTAGTGGTTTCGTTCTACTGACTTTTTTACATTTTTTCGAGTTCAAACGCTCCTTGCTGTTGGGAAATACCTTAAAGTAAAAGAGGAGATACATTTATGTGTAAATAATTTAATACGCAATAAACAAATAACTATTTGATTGACTAATATGTACTACATACCTCGCAGTGAGTTATTAACTAAAGAGAGCTTTGATAGGGCTTGCTTATCCCACCTTCCATCCCAAGCATATTTGTCGAGTGCAATGCAGTGCTGGCATCCTGCAATGTTCCCTTGATCCTACGTAAATGTCTAAAAAATATATTATCCTAAGATTATTAAAATACTTTAAGCATGAATTTAAGTTCTTTACCATTGCTTCAGTGAAACCTGGCGACTCCTCTAACTTTCGCTCTAACTCTTTTATCGCTGGAAGGTTCTGCAAATGGAGCATGCTGCCGACTTCATCAAGTCTCTCCAGTTAGCCGATAGAAGGGTTTAGATTTCCTTTTAACCCTGGACTAAATCTTGAAAGGGAAGAAATACCTTAAATAGAAAAATATTTTAAACTAATATAATATTTGAAACGTTTTAATTATCCTTTATGTTTCCGATCACTTTAAGACGACGGTGAACATGAGGCACTCATCTTGAGTATTTCTACCAAATACTGTTGTTGAATGAAAATCAAAGGAATACGTTTAAGTTTTACACATTAAAAAACAACTAAAATCTTGGATTTAAAGGCTTCATAAGTTATTTATTTCGTATCTAACTTTTTGAAAGCTGTGGCGGTTCTACATACCCGCAACATGTCTGTAAAGTATTGGGTTTTTAGCGTTAGGTTTATTGGACGCAATTCATACACTAAAACTGCTTTTAGACCCAAATGCAACGTATCCTTCTAATTTTACATTTAACTTTTTCTTGTATTATTTAAAAGTCTTTGTTTTTTATTTATTATTTCTTTAAATAAATACACATATCACTTTTATAACTATTTGATAAATGCACAATTTTCTTAACGTCCCGAAATAAAACATATATTAGTTGTTTCCCTCTTGCATATGATTTATTTGTTTCTTTCAAAAAATACCAAAATTTCTTAAAACCAACTAACTTTTTAAAACAAATTTAAAAAAAAATATTGTTTAATTTTTGGCATAAATTAAAGTACAAAAGATTTTGTAAGCTATATTTTGAAGTCTGCTGCACTATTATCTGTATACATAAGAGAAAAATAAGATTTATTCTATTAACGAAAATTTCATCCCAATTCAATACAATACAAAATTTTTGCAAATGCGTTAGTGTAAAAATTGTGTAAGCATTAGTCAATCATTTCTTGCTGGGTGCCCTCTAAAAGAAAAAGCCAATTTGAAAGCTTGACAAATAATAATCTTTACTTCCAAAAATTCTTTCTTATGCTATAAACACCATCAAGTCCACCGACCATCGACTACAAGATGTCTAAAAGCGAATACATGCATGCTTATGAGAATAATTATTTTATCCGCTACACGACTACTGACTACATGGCTACTTTTGTAGCCCGTAGCCAACTTCGGCTAATTTCTATTTTTCTTGTCTACAAAAAACAGATTAGTGCTGCCAATACAATAAATGCATAAAATGGTGGTTTTAAGAACGCAATACATTTAATATCGCTATTAAAAACGCGAAAAACGATTATAGAGGCACCATTGAAAAATAATAATCATCTGCTCATTTGTTTACATTTTTCATTCACTTTTTATTTGGCGCATTTTCATTTACTTTTTGTTTGTCAAATTTTTCATTTAGTTATTTTTTCACAAATTTCTAATTTGTTTTATTTATATTTATTTTTTGTTTTTTGTTTTTTTTTTTTATTGAAATTGGTAAGTATATAATAGTCATTTTTACTGTTTATATGTATTTATTATATTGTTTAATGTAAATGTTTAGTTCAACTTACACGCATATATGGACATATGTCAAAACAGATGTTTATTTCTTGTAGTTAGTGACGGTAGTCGTTAAAAGAATTGAGTAGCTGGAGACTTGGTTATTTTTGTAGCCAGCTACTTTTGTAGTCGGTAGTTGATGGTCGGTAGCCTTTGATTATGTTTATAGCATTATTAACAAAAGTAACGGTATCATTAGATTGTTACTTGCTGTAAAATATTCAGTTGAGTGATTAATAAGTGAAACATAATGAAAATAGTGCAAAAAGTGTAAATGAAAGTAATAACAATAGCTTATACTTATAAATGAAAGTGAAATAAGGTGAAAATAAAGAACTTAGATAATAAAATATACTATAATGGAAAGAAAAAACCTGAGAAGTTGCCGAAGTGACCTTGTAATTCACAAGAGTAGGTAAAGTGCACTTTAAGCAGGAATTTGTGTCTGTTTTGTTTTTATATTTTTGCTCTTATATGAATAAAGAAACCATCAAAGGCGACATAGCAAGTATTGGATATGAAAAGCTCAATAATTTTTTATTGAAAATATTTAAACTTTTTTATTATATTTTACCTAAAATCTTTAGTTTCTGATATTTTTTAACAAATAAATATTTTGGTCTTAAACCAGCAATCTAAAAATAATTTCAACAAGAAACCAACTGAAATCCTTTATAACTTTATGTTCAACAGTATTGCCCGCTATAACTTGGAAAATTTAACTGAAGAGATATTTTCCTTTTTAAGTTGGAAAAATATAGCATCAATTAAAACCAGGGATTTTGCCGAAGTTTAAGTATTTAAAATTTCAAAATAAACAGATGCGCAACAAAAATCTAGTTTAATTAGTTTTCTATCCTATTGCATATAAAGAAGAAATATAGTTTAGTTCTTGTTATCCCTGTAACAAAGAAATCAAATGTATGCTGAGAAAATAAAAGAACAAACGCTTCTCTAGGAATCCGGCAATTGAATTATAAGGAAAGAAGACAAAAGTCCTTTAATTTTTTTAATATTTGGAAAACTATAAAAATTTAGTTAGAAATTTTTCTAGAATATATTATACGTATAATTACGCTAAGAATAAACACATATTTTATAACTAGATTGATTTATACTTGGTGGAAAAAGCAACAAAGTGAAACTGACCGCCTGGCTGCCCATTGCACTCTAAATGGTTAAATGGTTTTGCAATGTGGTGTAATCTCTAATCACTATTATACAACCTACTATTATTGTCTTCTAATATCATATTGTTTTTTTTATACTTGGACACATAATTAATTTCAATGTAACTGTTTATGAACAGCAATGTCTATGCTGAGTAGTGATGGCGCAAGATTTTTAATTTCGTGTATCGTCCTGCGTATGTTGTTCGAAAAGTTGTTTTTGCAATGAAGACAAAATTTCTAAAATTGATTTTTTTACTCTTAAAAATGTATTATTTTTTATTATTATTCGTTATATTCTGAAAGAATTTCGTATATTTTTACACTTAAATATACTGTCATAAATATTATTTTATTGAACATACCCGCCAACTTCACAATTTATAGAACAGTGGTGCCAGAAATTTTCATAAAAAAATCTTCATCATTGAAAAATCTTCATCATTATTAAAAAAAATCTTAATTTAAAAAAAATCTTCAAAATTTTCAATCTTTTTACTTCTAAAAATATATATTCCAAATTTGCGAATGAACAAAGGAAACATATCAAATTTATTAAAGATTTCGACAAAGTTGAAAACATTAATTCACTATCTTATCTAGAAATATTTGACATTTTGGGCCAAAACTTTTTCACTGTAACATTATCTAAATTCTTAAAATATTTTTTAAATACATGTGGCAGAGTTCTCTAAATTCGCCATCAACATTTTGTATCTCTCTGTCTTCAATTAAATTTGGAAAAGTTTTATTAGTGTTATGATGTGTTTACATTATGTGTACAAGTCGTATGGAATGTCAGATTTTGCATATGTAAATCAACTTACATAGTGTAAACCTCATGAAACATAACATACGTTATTTTCCTATGTGTTATACTACGTGTTAGTTTTTTATTCAGAGCACACTTTATTTGATATATAAAACCTAATGACAACAGATATTTTCAGTAATGCTAACTTTTACGTTTTCACCCAAAATACTTAGATGATAAAAGCTAGATTTTAAAAAAAATATTTTTTTAACTTTTGTTGTTATTATCGGCTAAACAGTAATACGAGAAGGTTTCTTGGATATAATAAGCTTTTATTAGTTTTAAATAATCATATGTTGGTTTTTCATCAGTTAAAATTTTTTTGGCGTCTTATGGTTTTTATATATAAAGATGTGTGTGCATCTTACAGGTAGCGAAAAACATCCTAAAAATGAAATTGTTTACAACAATTCTTTCTTCAAAGGAAATTTTTGAAATGTTTTTTTTTTTCTTAACAACTTATCCTAACACTTGCATACTTATTAATAAATAATGAGCAAGAATTGTATGTTAATGGCTTAATTAAGGCAATTAATGATTTCGAATGTGGAAATACATTGGTAAGATAAATTTACACGAACAACACCAAGTACCTGAGAACATGTTCTTTTAAACGAACTTAGCCAAGTACCTGAGTGGAGACCTCTGATATATATTTTAGCAATTTTGATAAGGAAAGACAGCTTTGTGCTTAAACTTAAATCGTGAGGTTCTAAGTAGTTATCGCTGAAAAAATAATTGAATAGTCGATATCACTCAGTATTTAAGTTTTCTTTTCAACGACAAGAGGTTATATCATATGTACGTAACATATGCAACTTTGAATATGACAATTATGAACCGTTTGTTATACACTGATTTTGATATACACAAGAAATTACATATGGATAGCAATTTTGATATTCCATCTGACTTATACACGTAGTCTAAACACACCTTTACCAGTGAACAAATTTTTTATTAATAAAGTTTTGAGGGTCAATATAAGAAAACTGTTAAAGTTAAATTGTTTTGTAATCATTATTTACATATTTATCCATTAGCGGAAGTGATATAATTGTGGTAAGTGAAATCTTTAATTTGTGTATACCCTATAGTTCTTGGTGATATTTATACAGCTGCCAAGGAGGACAGCTTAACACTAGGCGTTTAAAGGAACTGCCGATATGTTGAGATATTAAAATAAAAAACAAGGCTGTTAAAGCCGATATATGCTTCTACTCTTAAAGTCTGCTTTATTAAAGTTTTGTTCCAGCTTATATACTACTTATGAAAATAACTCTTAGCCTCTCTAACTTATTCTAGCTTACCAATACTACTTTATTTGTTTCATTCAGTGTCATGAAATTGGCATACAGTAACCATTCACAAATCAATATGCTTAAATGCACCTAATTCAATTTGACACTCACTCAAGATTGAAATTGAGTTTATTGAACTTAGGGCAAACAATATTATGCTTGGCCAACACTCGTCGACTGCATTTATTAATGTTACAATATTTCCAAACTACTTGTTGTTCTATTTATGTGTCATTAATATTTATTTGTCATTTATACAGTGTGTGGCTATCAGATGCGATACATGTTTATTATTGTTTGATTGATTGTGGTGGTACACTACACCCTCACCTTTTCAGTTTTAATTTCATAACACTATTACTATTTCTTGCTTACACTAGTGTATGTTACAATAATTTATTTAGTTTTTGCAGTATTCATAATTGTATTTATTTAATTGTTACAATATTTTGGTAAGTGGTGATTATTACAAATATTTTTATTTTTTTTTATAATGTATTAAATTTTTTTAAGTTATTGTTATAAAATTCTTTTTGTTTTCCATTATAGTCTATAGTACTGTTTACATCATTCCTACTTATTAGTCTAGAAGGTCCTTTATATGGGCTTAGTCCCTTTTTCCTTTTTTCTAGTTTTATTTATACTAAGCCTCCTACGTTTAGACTAATATTATTTTTGCATTATTTAAAATTCGTTTTTGTTTTGTTTTTACTACTAATTCTTTTGCTCTATTTAAAGAAAATTGTTATTTCGCTCTTAATTCTTGTACGTAGTCTTCATAATTATAAACATGACAATTTTCCATATACAAATTTAAAAGGTGCTATCCCGTATCAATGTGTGGTGCCGTATTGTAGGCAAAAGTGAAATATGGAATCCACTTATCCCATTAATAATCATTTGCGGTTGTTTACAAGAATTAATTAAGAACCCTGTGGTTTCTTTCTATTGAACCTAATGTTTCATGGTGGTATGTTGTTGAAAATAATTGTTTGATTTGTAATAATGAGCATATGTTTTTCATAGGTTTATTTGTAAATTCTATTCCGCTGTTGAATTTAAGAACTTTGAATTTACCGAATTTTAAAAGTTCAACTAATGTTTTTGCTGTGACAAGTGCATCTTTTGTCGGCACTGGGTGTGCAACGACAAATTTTGTCAGCTTGCATTGATATATTAAGATGTAGCGGTATTCGTTTGAGATTCTAAGAGGACCTACGGTGTCAATTGAAATCACATCGAAACTATTGTTTGGTGTGTCTTTTAGTGTAAGTGGTTCTTTTATGTGTTTTGTTTTTTTATTTTTGTTAAAACTTTCACAATAAAATACAAATTGTTTTACCATCTTGTTCATGTTCTTCCAGATGTATTGTTGTTGTAATTTAATGATTGTTTTTCTTATTCCTAAGTGTCCAGCGAGGGTGGTATTGTGGAATTGGTTAATTAGTTTATATTTTAGAATATCATCTGTTATTCTTTTTGGTGTATTATAAATTATTATTTTTAATTGAGGACTTATGTTATTTCTTATTAACTCTGCATATGCTTCGTTTAAATATTTCATCATTATTTTCTAGCGCTAATTCTTTGTAATTTTCTTCATTTTAGATATCAGTTTCTCAGAATCGAATCTAGTTTCGCTGATTTATCGCTGAGTCTTGCATGCTTATCATCTTCATTATTCATATTCTTGGGATGTAACTTTTTCCTAGTCGAATCTGGTTTCGACGGATCGTTACAACCTTTATTCTTATTACTCTTATCTTGGGTACGTAATTTCTTCATAATCGAATCTGGTTTCGATGAACTATCATTACGCCCTATGTGAACAATATTATTTTTAATAACTATATCTTCATTTTCTATAACTTCAACTTTATTAAATTGCAATTTCTTCATATTCTTGATGTTATTGGTGGATATACATTCCCATATTTGAAGTTGATCAGACTTCTAAGAAATGCATGTTTCCATACTATTTTTTTCCTTGCGCGCTCTATGACTACCACTATTATTTGCCTCATTTTTACTTGCTTCATTTGCTATTTTATTTTCTTCCTTACTTCTCATAGCCCTTGTAGTTACAAGTATTTTTCTTTCTTTATTATCATTTTCTTTTGGTATCATTTGTTTTAATATTTCTGAATCTAATTCTATCCTGGAAAGTGCGTCGGCATTTGTATTCATCACTTAAGTTTAGTCTAACCTGGTCCGTTTTAATGAAGGGTTTTTATTCGAAAATTGTGAAATTAATGGTCTGTGGTCTGTGACCACTATAAACTTTCTGCCATATAAGTAAGAATTGAATTGCTAACAATTCTTTTTTTATAACCGGCTTATTAATATCATGCTTTTGTAAAGATTTACTTGCGTAAGATATTGGTAAATCGTGACCTATTTCACCTTGGGATAATACTGCTTCTGATGCGTCTGTTGTCAAAATAAAAGGTTTATCAAAATCTGGGTATTGTCATACAGGTGGAGGTATTAGTTTTTCTTTTAATTGTTCAAAAGCATGTTTGCATTTTTCTGTTCAGATAAATTTTGTTGATATCTTTAATAGCGCGTTTAAATGTTTTGCAATGTCGGCAAAGTTTGGTATGAATTTTCTGTAGTAATTGCAAAATGCTACGAACCGTCGTACTTCGTCCGCGTTTTTTGGTATTGGATAGTTTTTTATATCATCATATTTGGATGGGTCTGTTTTCACACCGTCTTTTGTTATAAAATGTCCTAAAAAAATTACTTCTGGTCTTAAAAAACAACATTTCATTGGATTTAGTTTTAGATTGTATTTTTGTAATCGGTCTAGTACTTTTATTAAATTTTGATTGTGGTGATTTAGACTACAGCCGTATACAATAATGTCATCAACATAAAGAAATGCTTTGGATTCTAATCCCGATAGTGCTAATATAAGCATTCGCTGAAAACTGTTGGAAGAAATTTTTAGTCCAAATGGGAGTCTTTTAAAATGAAAATGTCCCTGTGGTGTGGAAAAAGCTGTCAATGTTCTGAATTCTTTATTTAACTCAATTTGATAAAAAAAGAGCTAGTCATGTCGAGTTTAGAAAATCATTTTGCTCTACCTAATTTGTCTAAAATGTCTTCTAATCTAGTTAGAGGAAATTTGTCATTGACAATTTTATCATTAAGCTTTCTAAAATCTGCAACAAGTCTTCATTTCTTTTTATCTTCTATGTTTTTCTTTGATATTAAAAGGAGTGAAGCATTATATTGGCTAATTGATGGTTCTATTATTTCGTCATCAAGCATTTTCAGTACTTGTTCTTTTATTACGTCAGTATGTGAGTGTGGTAATCTATAGTCTTTTATGTAAACTGATATGTTGTCTGAGGTCGTGATAGTTGACGGTTAATTTTTCTTCTTCTAAATGAAAATCATTTTGATATTGTTTAAATTATCCTATTAATTGTGCTTTTTCAAATTCGTCATTATTGTCTAATTGCAGTTCATTCACTATTCTTTCACATTATTGTAATTTAATATCTCATAATTTTTAAGTGGGTCATTTTGGAGTTGAATGCCTTTAAATTTCACAGTTTCGTTAGTTGTGTTTATAATTTTTACGTGTGTCATTCCGCTTTTTGGTGCTATTGAATTACTTAAAAATATTCCATCTTGTAATTGTTTATTAAATATGACGCAATCTTCTTTAAGCTTTAATTTTACGGCTTGTATAATTTGTGTTCTGGGCGGGATTGTTATTTGTAGTGAAGAAAATGGTTTTGATTGCATGGGCAGAATTATGGTTGAATCATTTATAAATAAAGACATTGTAAATATATCGTAATCAATTTTACAAAGATATTTTTGCAGAAAATTTATACCAATTACGCCATCTGTTTCAATAGGAAAATCTGAATTTACTAGATGAAAAGAATGTTTACATTTTTCATCTGGTAACAATAGTTCAAGATTTATTGTGCCTAAAGGATATGTTTCTTCCTTTGTGATTCCAGTAAGTTTAGATTTTTGTTCTGGGTTGAATGGTTCGCCTTCAAACTTCTTAGACATGCGACAAAGTGATATGTCAGCACCTGTATCGATAAGAAATGTCAAAATTCTATTCTTGTATTTTGCGTATATAAAATTTGATCTGTTGGAAAATACTCGATATAATCTTAATTCTGGCTCTCCGTAATGGTTATGCATTCCGGGCCTGCTTCGTTTCCCGAACTTTGTATAGTATGTACATATCTATTGTTGTTTCTGTTTATGTCATCTTGATTATTGTTAAAGTTTCTTCTTTGATTGTTTATTTATTTATTTATTTATTTGATTATCTTATAATTAAAATTACAAGATAAGAGAATAAGAGCAATAGCAACGCAGGCCTTCAGCTCAAATGTTATATAAAAGATTGACTATATATATATATATATATATATATATATATATATATATATATATATATATATATATATATATATATATATATATATATATATATATATATATATATATATATATATATATATATGTATACATGTATGTTATATACAAAATATTTATGAATGTATAGTTACAGTTCTTTGTGTTATTAATAATTCTAGTTATATTATATTATACAAGTTGCTTTTCTTCAGAAAATTTGTTAGTAAAATGATATTGTCTATTGAAGGGTGAGATAAGGCGAAAATAGGATTAGAGTTTAAAAATGTTGAATTTCTTTCATTGTTTAACAGCGGGCTGTCGCACAAGTAATGTTGTGGCGTTGTTGGAAAGTTTATATTGCAATCACAAATTGGATTAAAATTAGAATCAAAAAATATTCCGTGTGTCAGTATCGTGTGGCCCAATCTAAGCCGCAGAAATTTGATGGAATCTATTCTTTTTGCCATAATAAATAGTTAATTTATTGGGATTAGCAAGTTAATACCATCTGGAGCAGGAATTATAAATATTTTCAATATCTTTTAAAGTGAAGTAATTACCAATTTGTTTCTCAATATCTCTACGATTTAAATTAATTGTTTCAATTAAGGGTTGCTTATCAGCGAATTACGTAGCGAAATCCGCAAAATCATTCCCTTTGATATTGGTATGCCCTGGGACCCAGACTAATTTTATATTTGGAGCTCTTTCAACCATTATTTTTCTAATAGCAGAAGCATAATATTGGGTGTTTAATATGTTACAAATAGATTTTATAGAGGCAAGAGATTCCGTACAGATTGCGTATTTTCCTGTTGCCTGACTTTTAGTATAGATTACAGCTTTATAAATCGCAATGATTTCTGCTGAAAAATTGAACTATGTATCTTAAGATTAGAGACTTTTAAAACCGTGTTCTCAGAGGTGACACTGTATGAGACAGAGGTCTCCTTCTTAGAGCCGTCTGTAAACAAAAAAATGTGGTCAGATAACTTCTCCTTCAGACTTGCAAATATTTTTCTGTATTGAGCAGGGTCTGTGTTTTTTTTCGATGCATAGTGTAGTGAGGCCAGTGTCAAATATCCAGGGTGGGAAAGATTTAATTTTATTTGAGTTCGGTTTAGTGGGTATTTCAAGTTTTTTACAGTTTTCTATTATTTTGTATAATACAGAGGGAATTTTCAAAACTTTTCTTGAACGTTTTATTTTTTTAATTATTTGGTTGAGTGGATTTTCATTATTGTATATCATTGTACGAAATAACTTAGTAACAAGAATATCTCTTTGAGTTTGTAAGGACCTGATGTTGGCTTCGAAACGTAAGTTTGCAGTTGGTGTAGAGCGAGGGGCTCCAAGTGAAGTTCTTATGCAGGAGTTTATAATAGTATTAATTTTGTTTAATTTTGTTTTAGGAGCGAATCCAAAGAATTGTAAACCATAATTTATTTTAGAAAATATTAGGGATTTCGCTATTGAAATCAGACTGAATTGGTTACAGCTCCACTTTTTGTTGGCTAGACATTTAAGAATGTTTAAGCGGTTTGAAAGGGAACTTTGAAGATGTTCTATATGACTGTCCCAGTTGTAGCGTTTTTTTATATATATATACCCAGTAGACGCAGAGTTTCTACTTTAGAAATGTTTAAAAGTGATGAATTAATTACGCATTTACAATCCTTTAGTCTACAGATGTGTATATATTTACATTTTGTGTTGGAGATAGATGCTCCGGAGTAGTCGCACCAATTATTAATGTCGTTAAATATACTGTCGAGGTTAAGTGCTAGTCTCTTAATACGGGGAGATTTAATAATTAGATTAAAATCATCAGCGTATGCGCAAAAATCAATTTCTTTGTGAATTGCAATAACGGAGCTTCTGGTATAGAGATCATAGATAGCAAGAAGGTTAAAAGGTATAGATGATGTTCTTATTTGTAAGTGCTGTATTGGATTAAGTAGGAAAAGGTGGAAAGGGTATTTGTTAGTATTTGCTGTAACATTAAGAAGAAAAATAAAAATAATTAAATTAGTTTTTAAAGCAAAATCAGGGCCCAGATGTGGTAAACCAACGTGACTGCAGGAGCCAAACCACACACGGAAAGGGATTAGAGTGGATTTCACCCAGTTCCCCCTGTGCAAGGCAAGGCACCAACAGAGACGCCAGTTCACTACAAATGTTTGAGAGTTATTGAGTATACTTAAATAAATCATTTTTTAACTGTTCCTTTAGATTTCCACGTTGTTTGCTTAATTTTATCTCTTAGTTTTTTTGAAATGTTTTTAGGTAAAATTATTGGTTGATTAGCCTTGGCGGTTTGAGATGAATTGCTTTGTTGGTCCGTTTCCAATTCAGATAGTGATAAGTCAATATCACTAATGATGTCCGAGCAATCTTTTATAAGGGTTGGTTTAATGCTTGTATTAGCTGGTGGAGGTGGAGGTAGGTTGGTAGAAGTTGATGGTTTTTCTTCGACGTTTCTTTTGACTATTTTTGAGTAAGTAGTCTTTTGTTGCGAGTGTCTGTTTTTGTAAATAGCCGCAGCTTTTTTCTTTTCTACTTTTTCAAGAATAGAAATAAATTGGATTTCTTTTTCCTTCAAGAAGATGGGACAGCTTTTGTCGTATGTTGTGTGGTTGCAATTTTCCATGTGGTTAATTTTACAGTTAATGCATGAGGCTTGCAGATGGCATTTTTCGTTAAGTTATTCATTAACATGGGAAACATTAGAACAATTTGCGCAAAGCTTTTGATTTTTACATATTTTATCCAAATGACCATATTGTTGACAGTTTTTACATTTGAGTGGTAGAGGAATGTAAGGTCGAACCCTTATCTTTTCATAGCCGATGGCGATATCAGAAGGTAATGTAGTGGAACCAAACTAATTACGACCAGTCCGGTTTCAATTAATTTGTCTTCAAGTTTCTTTAAGATTTTTTTCCACATATATAACATTTGGTTGTTTCAGCTCTATTAGAATTTCAGATTCTTCTATGCCACGTAGATCAATGGAATATATTACTCCTTTCGCGAAATTTAATCCAGGGTGTTCCCTAATATTGATTTTTATGTCCGGAGATAGAGACGTGAGTTGAACGAGCTTGGAGGCTTGTACGCATGTTTTAGTTTGAATGAGTATGGTACCACTTATTAACTTTTTGCATTGCTTCACTTCACCTTCTACTACATTGTCAATTACCTTCTTAATTAAAAACGGTGACACATTAGATAAATTATCATTGCTGTCAATCCTTTCCATAACTAAAAATTTATCACCAGGTTATATTACACTAAGTGTTTTACTTTTATCAAATGTGATCGATGGGCACAAAATCCCACGACGATCAGGCGGTTCATTCATTTTTATTGTTTGAGAATATTATTATCACTTTTGATTGTTTATTGAGAGTAACCGTTACTATAGAACATTCTTCTGACTGATAAAGGTAGCGAGATTGTTCTTCACAGATCAATGGTTCCTTATTGACACTATTTTTAATTGAATTAAATTTTTATTTCAATTTGAATCTTATTATTTTTATTTTTTTGAAAATATTGACTTTTTTATTATTTTCTTTTTTAATAAAATTATATTTTTTTATATTTATTTAAATCAAGAGCTCCTGTATGGCTGAGTTTTTATTGTTGACTGTTCTTTGATTGTTATTAGTTCTATTGTGACTGAAATTTGTATGTCTATTATTGTTGAAATTATTTTTCCTAGAAAAATTTATGTTCCTTGTTGAATTATTGTTATTGTGAAGGTTGATATTTCTTGTGTAATTGTTTCTGTTAAAGTTTTGATTGTTGTAAGGCCTATTATTGTTGTAGTTAGTGAACGTGCTGTTGGTTTTGTTGTGATTGATACCTTGGTTTTTCCTTTCTGTTTGTAGAATCGCGTTATTAGTTGCCTTATTTTCATTTTCATGTTCAATTCTAAGTTCTGATGGTTCTTGCAATGTGGTTGGTCGCGAATCGTATATGGTCGATTTGATCTTTTGAAAGTATCTAGGGCTAATTTATTATTTAATTTATTTATTGTGTTCTTTTCTGCTGTTGAGGCAGTATTTCCTAGTTCTTCTATCCCAAGTTTGTTTAGGATGTCTATTATATGTAATATTTTGTCTTTAAATAAATAAACTACCATTTTCCCTTTGAACATTGTACTGAGCTTGTTTTGTAACCCTAGTATGGTTTTAGTAGTTTTGTTCCTGTCTACTATCAATTCTTTTAATGTTTCAAAACTTTCTGGTTTGATATAACTTCCTATCCCTGTTCTAACGTTAGATGTTAGTTTAGCATAATAAATGTATTGCAGAAAATCTATTTTTGCTATGTCTGATAAAGTTTTGTTTATCAGCTCTGCTGTTATTAGAAAACTTTCTATCTCTACGTAATTACCAGCAAACAATTTTAAAGCTTTTAAAATGGTTGCTAAACTAAATGATGCCATTGTAATATTTTGTCCTGTTTCAGATTCTTTCTCCTGTTCTGCTAAATATTCTTTTATATTTGTATAAAGGTTTTTGAGTTGTATTTTTAAGGCTATTACTAAATCAGTATTTTCTTGTTCTTTTCCTGCTATGATAAAGTCTTGGATTATATTTTCAATATATTATAATTTTTCTTTAACAGTTTTCTTTGTATATGCTCTACCTGGACTTATCTTTAGAGTTTTTAGAACTTCTTGCAATTTTTCTATATTTTCTTTTAACTTTGAAATATGTATATATATATATATATATTAATCTATGTTTTTATTTATATGTTTTTTTTAGCTACACTAATTATTTAGATTGTTTATAATTCTCTTTCAGTTTTAGACATCGTTAATAGCATTATTTGTGCTTCTTGTGTTTTTATGTTTTTGCACATAATTTTTAAAATAATTGTTAATTTTATAAGCTATATATAATACTAACGCTATTATGCCTAAAGTTATTACATATTCTGGTATTAATAGTTGCAGTAATTTTCCCTTCTCCATTGTTCACAATGTTCTCCTGGAATTCCACTTTACTTTATGGTTTACCCATTTTGTTATTTATTTAATTTCCCCCAAATGGGACCTATCATTTATAAATATGTACTATTTTGTTTGTTGCATTTTTATTTATTTTATATTTTATTTTTTACTTTATTTCACAATAATATACAAAAACCTTTTAGAAGCCAATCAGTATATATTACAAAGTAATTGCCTGAATAATTGACAAATTAAAAACTTATATTAACTAAAACTATAGGTTTTTTATCAATAAAAAATTAAGAAAAAGAAAAGGAAAAAAAAAATACAATTAATAGAGAAAACATATTGGCTCCACAGCCAAATATTTTATAGGAAAACAAAACTAATATAAATAAATCTCAAAGTAGTAACTACGATACTGAGAACAAGTTAAAAATCGGAATAGAAAAATGCTCAAATAAATATACATTATATATATATATTTTTATATATATATATATTGTATATATATATATATATATATATATATATATATATATATATATATAGTTGAAATAAATAATTATTCTATCAAAATAACCGGAATCAGAAAAATGCAGTAATAGTTTTAAGCGGAAGGAATTTTTAGAGCGCAAAAATATACGGAGATTAAGTGGTAAGAAGTTCCAAGAACGCACAACTCTAACAACAAATTACCGCTCAAAACAGGAATTTCTTATCCGGGGAATAACTATCTGCGGATTCCTTGTAGAACGTAAAAATTTGAACATTGAACAAATCCCAAGGCCATATAAAATATGTGCAATTAAGAGGGCAAAAGCCAATTTGTATTTAATGTTACATGGTAAGTAAACTCCATTGGAGTAAATACATCGTAGGCTTTCTAAAACACGATGTAAAATATGATCAACGTGCTTCTCAAAGGTAAGCTTCTGATCGATGTGTATACCTAAGCACCTCATGTGATCCACAAAATCAATACAAAACTACCAAAAGATATATTTAGTTCTGGACTAATATATTCAGGGTTACCAAAAACCATTGCTTTCGTTTTAGCGAAATTGGCATGTTAGGAATTATTTGATTACCAACGTAAAAATCGTTGAAGGCTGTAATTAATATTGGATCGTAATACATCAACATTATCACGATTAGTGCTAAATAGAAGAAAAATGTCATCAGCAAACATGTAATAAATAATAAAATAAAATAAATGAAAATAAAATAATAAATAAAAATAAATAAATAAAAATAAAAAATATTTTTCTTTTCTATTTCTTATTTTATTTTTTTTTTCATCTTTTGGTTTATTTCCTCTTGCTCGTTTTTGGTAGTTGCGAGCACCAAGCTTTAAAATAACAACGCCTTATTCTTCCTGATCTGGAACTTCTTCTCAGCTCTCTTCTTCTTTTTCTGCTCTTGTGTCTGTTTTTGTGATACCTTTTGCTGTTTTGTCCTTCTCCAGTATTCCTCGATTGTAATGGGTTTTGGTCCTGTTGTTCTGAGTAGAGGAATGTAGACCGGTGCTTCTAAGGGTGTCGGTTCCTGCTTATACTCTTCACTTCCAACTTCTTGAAAATCTGATCTATTTCCTTCTGCATTTTCTACTGTATTAACTTAAATGTACGCTTTTTATGTTTATACAAAAACTACAATAATTATGCAAAATATTTGACAAATTTTGGTCCGTTAAGGGCAGGATCGCCATGTGTTAAATGAAGTCTTTAATTTGTGTATACCATATGGTTCTTGGTTTTATTTATACAGCTACCAAGGAGGACAGCTTAACACTAGGCGTTTGAAGGAACTGCAGATATATTGAGATATTAAAATAAAAAACAAGGCTGTTAAAGTTTTGTTCCAGCTTATATACTACTTATGAAAATAACTCTTAGCCTCTCTAACTTATTCTAGCTTACCAATACTTCTTTATTTGTTTCATTCAGTGTCATAAAATTGGCATACAGTAACCAATCACAAATCAATATGCTTAAATGTACTCAATTAAATTTGACACATTAATACATGATTGAAATTGAGTTTATTGAGCTTAGGGCAAACAATATTGTGCTTAGCCAACACGTGTCGACTGCATTTATTAATGTTAGAATATTTCCAAACTACTTGTTGTTCTATTTATGTGTCATTAATACACTGTCGGGCCATCAGTTGTAAAACATGTTTATTTTTGTTTGATTGATTGTGGTGGTACACTACACAATTTTTGGTTTTAGGGTATTAATTTAAAATAAAATTGTTTCACAATGTGTTTATAAATTTGAACAGGAAGATGCAATATTAGGTGTCAAACAACTCAATAAAAAATTTTAATTTCGGGAAAAAGATCTTCAAATCTTATTTTGATTAAAAAATCCCTAAAATTGAGGTAAAATCTTCATTTTAGCATCGCTGCTACAGAATATAAAATGAGAGCACACCCCGCTAATTTCTTTCTTTTCACGTAATAAAACGTGTATGTATGGAAAATGGCGTTTGTTAGTTAATCTACTAAATAAGCATGTCCTTTTATCGTTTGTTTAAACTTGCATTTCTGCTACATACTGCCTCATACTACACTTCTACCAGCTGCGTTTTTATTTTTCATAAATTTCCATTCCTTTAAAGATGACTGCAAGTACGAGTAGAGAATATGTTATATTTGCATTCACTTATCAGTGCTAAGTAAAAAGTACTTAATTATACCTTGTATTTGATATTTTTAGTCTTTAATAAACCTGACGCTTTCAACACCTGTACAGTTATTGCATGTTAGATCCCTAACTTAAACTCACAATAATATATTACATTCAAAACACACAACATTGCAACTAAACTCCCTTCCAAGTGAACATTTTCAAAATTTACAAAAAAAAAAAAAAAAAAGAAAGCAAGAGATAATTACTTTAATATAAGGTATTTAAATGCGATGTTGTACAGTAGTTTGAAAACGATTTATTTAAGTCAAAATCGGTATCTCATAAACCTCTAAACTATCTTCTCGGCAGGCTACAACAGAACTTTTTAAAAATGGCATAAATTTTTTATTTTTTTTATTTAAATGCTTAGATTGTTTAAATTTAATTAGACCTTTAAAAGAAAATTGGCAATCATTTTTTTTTTTAATTTTGGCCCACCTTAACTTAGTATTTTTGGCGTGGTGTACTTATTAATGATCAGATTATTACTATCCTGCTATATTTTTTACAAGATTTAAAATTCAAAAAATTTAAGTTTTGTTCTAATCCAGTTTTTATTAAAAAGTTAAAGGCCTCAGAATTGAGAAAATGAAAACAATGCCGTTTTTTAAGATATTCCGCTAAAAAGGTGGTATTAGTTTTTTGTTTATGGAATTTAAATTAACTTTACTAACACCAAACTTTTTTAAACTGTCTTACAGACAACCTACATTGAAACGTTTTTCCCTCCGGCCTCTCCAAACCTTTTGGATTTCAAACAAAAATTTGAAAACTATTGTCAAATACCACGAAGTGCAAAGCACCTTACGTGAACATTTTAGGCTGTTTTTGTGATTTTCTTAAAGATATTATAATCATTTAAACATTATGTGCAAAATATGCGTTTATATTCATATACGCACTGAATAAGGATAGAACTGTTTCTTTAGCCAAAAGACTACAATAAGGATATTTTGCTGTTAAATATTCATCGCAAAATTTACATCTGGATTATGGTAATAATTATGATTATTTCAGAAAAAAAAGGAATAATTTTTGTTTGTTTTTAAGAAAATTTATTTTGTTCCATGTGGCTGAGAAGTAAATAAAAGTAGTAGAAAATTCACATAAAATGAATAATAAATTTAGTTTGGATAATAAATTAGCTTTAAACAATCTGTCTTGTCTCTCAGAGTAAAAAGTCTAATTTTTTAAATAGTTATTTTAATACTGTAGCGTAGCATGATGGTTCTTGAAAAAATTGTGTCACTTATTGGGACTTTAGACTTGTTAGGTTTCTAGTAATTGTGGAGGAAATTAAGGAAATCCATCTGCAATCAAATTTCTTAAGTAGATACAAAAAATGTACATTCGATATGTTTAAGATTCAATTACCAATATAATAATTTGATTTTAATTATTAATAATTTATTATCGTGACTTAATTTTTATATTAAAAGCTAACATTTGTTATTTAGCTCTAAATTTTGATTGTAACACCTTTTAAAAAGTTAACCTGACATATTTGTATCTGCACTAAAATCTAATTTATTAAATGGAAGATGCAACTAAACTTATTCAGCACATTACTACTGAAAACCAAATTTGGGTAGTTAGAATTATAAAATTCAATTTTATCTTTTAAAATAGAAAATTTTTTGACGTACTAAAAATAAAATTTCTACACATACAAACAATCAAAAATATTTCAGTTTAAAAGCACAAAGATTTTTTAAAAGTGGTGTAAAGTTGTCCTATGTTGTTCAGTGGTAAGTTCAAAATTATCTCACAAAGACATATGTTAATAAAGAGATGTAAACATAATTTATACTTCTTACAGTGGCAAGACGTACGGTATAGGATATGATGTTAAGAAAACTATATGGAAAAAGAGAATCATGATGTAGAAGAAGGAATGTGTTAAATTAAATGGTTCGAATCATGAATTTATGATATAAAATCTTATTCCTGTAATTTATTTTTTCACAATAATATTCTATAGTCACCTAAGAATCATTTAAAAAAAATTTGAGTGCCATACTCATTCAGTTATTACAACCGAATTCAAGATAATACGCACAACCGACAAAATTCGATTGGCAACGATTCGTTTCCCACAAAGAATTTCTTTTCTCTGTGTACTCACACACATTGTACAAAACATTGAAAAATCTAAAATCAAGCAGGTTTACAGATTGGTGGAAATGTTCTTTCATTACATTCATTGACTGCATGTATCTGTAATGTCTACAATATTCATTTGTACACTTATTTTTATTTCGTTGACCCAGTTCAAATTTGGTAGATCAGCAGAAACGAATTATTAACGGCTGAGTTGTATTTTTCAGGTTATTATGCTTTGATAAATATATAGAGCAGTGCATTTTGGCAGGGGATACATCCCAACGGACGCCTGGTTAACGAATCACAGGCTTAGGCAATTTAAATCAAGATTGTAGTTATAAAATTCCAAAGGGGGCCAGTGCATCCCACTGAGAGTCAGTATAATTATTAGATACCATTACACCCTAAGACGTAATTATTCCTACTGCCCTTAACATTTGTGTCTGTTTTAGTTTAGGCAACCGTTTTCTTCTTTTGCCTTTATGTATAGTAACCAGACTTGGGTTTATTGCTTTGGGCTTCACTTTCCACTTTTTTAGTGGTAGTGGAAAAAATAGTGCATTATCGCCCCTAACATTTAGTGGTAGTGGAAATTTAGTACACTAGTGGTGTATATTTATTATAGTTATGCTACATTTATACTTTACATATTTTTACTTTCCTGAATATTTAATAATTATTTATATTTCTACCTAACTTATTGTCACTTGTCACATACATATGTATGTAAAAAATAAAATGAATATCATGGAGAAATAATACTTGGTGGTCTCGATAGCGAATTCATTGATTTTTGCCGAAACGTTGAGTGTCACACACCATATAAAAAACTATACACAATTTCATATACATGGAGTTTGGCATTTCAGGTTTTGGGCAAAATTAATGAATTCGCCATTGCGACCACCTATGTAGTATTGATTCGCCTTGATAAATATTGTTTTTCAGTGGATTACTGAATTACAAAGAAATAACCAGGCAATTTTTATCATACAAGTGCTTATTGATAACAAAATGAGTTTGACAAGTGAAAATGAGTTCAACATGTGCAGTAATGACGTCTTCGATAGCGACGACGATGTCTTGGCCTCGGATTAAAAAATAAGTCCAAGGGAAAGATCCTCACAAGAGCAATTCAAAAGAAATAATAAGACATTCCGGTTCAAGAAATGTATTTTAAAATTATCTGTATATGTCTTACGAGTACAATATTTAATGTTTGATTCTTGAAAATGAACATTTAGTAAAGATACCAGTACTTCCATAGAAAAATCAGAACGTCATTGTATAGAACATGAAATTAAAGGGTCCAAAAAAAATACTTATAGCGACTGTAAGAATTATGATTGAATTTTTAAAAGTCGGAATTTAATGGTTTTTTATTTATTAATATTTATAATTATTATTTCAATTTTAATGGATTCAAAAATAACAAATTTTTAAGATTTGTATTTTTCAATTTTATTACGCCTAATAATTAGTTTTTTTAATTGAAATGCAACCCATAAATACATAAATATGCATTATTCGTTGAGCAGAAAATATTCATTATAGAATTTTTCGATAAAAAAGTTTGTCATCATTGTTTGAAGTCACTTAGTACCAATTTTGATCTGAATTCTTTGAAAAAATTCAGATATAGTGCATAAACTGTGAGCGAAAGATGGGAGGAATTGTTGCTATAGGCTAGTTTTGCTTGCTCATCAATTACGTATTGTTGCACAACGGCTGACATTTGGTCTGCAGGACGTAGGTAATTTTTTTGATACACATGCCACTGGATTGACTGCAAGACCTTTGAAAGACGCTCTGTAGTACTTGCATATCGTCGATTTAAGGAAAGTCACACATTCGACAAAATTCCGAAATGGTCACCACAACTTATCGCGAATTTAACTTGAACGAAAGTAAGATTGTCAAAACAATTACTGATAACGGATTCAATTTTTGCAAGTAATTTAAGGAATTCAGCGCTTTAAGTAAAATGTTTTATACTAGGTACGATTTCAATAATTGACTTCTATTTAATTGTAATTGAAGAAGAATATTTTTCCATATATAGATACACTAGGCATAAGTCTGCTTAAGAACATTAGATGGACGCTTATCTTCCATAAGTTTGCCTATTTTTTCAGAAATTTTAGAAAGTTTACTTAAAAATATGTGTATTGCTTCTATTTTTGAATAAGAAAAATATAATACCTGACTTCCAGTTTGGTTTAAGATACGAGCATGGAACACCGGAGCAATGTCATCGAGTGGATATTGTAATTTTTGACTCACTAGAGAAAATATTGTACAGTTGTTCAGTGTTGACAGAGTTTGGCCTTGGGACTTTAGTTCAAATAAAAATGTAAATTTCCTACTCCTAAACATGATTTTTCTTTTGATGACGTAGTTGTTCCCTCGAAAAGATTGCCAAATCTGTTTCATACGAAAAAATTTAATTTTCTTGTAAGGAAAGGTATGTTTTATGCTATAATTGGCAATCCTTTACTTAATTTACTCAGAGAGATTCAGAGTTGGAATTTACTCATGAAAGTGCAGCACACGTGCTAAAATTTGTATACATGCACATGACTAAGAGCTAATTTTTTGTGTGCCTACTAAAGGCACATGTGCAAGTCCAACTTGCTTAGGCACATTTCATGTGCCACTATTAAAATGAATGACACATTTCATGTGCCGCTCTTTAAATGAATTGCACATGAAGGCACACGATCTTGCACTTTAATATATGTCGAAGACGAAGAAGTACAATGATAACAACAAAAAATCGTGGTGTTTTTTGTCTTTCGTCAAGAGGCAGTAAGTAATTGATTAAAATACAGTATGCAAAATCGATATTCGTACACCACTATATTCTTTATATTATTTTCTTTATATTATTTTGCTTATTGAAATTGTCTTGATATATATAACAAAGAGAGTAAGAAAAACTAAATTTTTTTTATTAATTACAGATCATTTTTAAATATGACAGTCCTAGACATGAATGTAGAATAAATACTTAGAAGGTATTCCGCTAGTTTACTAAAAATGTTAGTTATGCTAAAACAATCTTTATTAAAGAGCAAAATAAAGAATATAGTAAGTCATCGAAACGAAAAAATTTAGTTTTAATTCTCAGAATTTAGCCAGCTGTTGTCGGCTTTATGGAATTTTAAAAGTCAAGACTACAGCAGTAGATGTAAAATTTCATTTTTCAGCTAATTAAAAAATATCAAACCCTTATAACATTTCCCAAAAATTTTACAGTTTTATGTCCCATAAAGTGTAAAAAAATGTAAAATACTTTAACAGATATATAACCCGTTCGCTTTGAAATTTACATAAAAAGCATGTTTGTTCTTCCACCTCAAACGTACATATATATAGTACATATATATAGTACATATATATATATATATATATATATATGTGTATATCATGATCACTAATAAGGTTTCGATATAAGACAAAGCGTTGCCTGAATATTCTTAATAACAACAAGCTCTAATATTTTTTTCATACAAATTTGTTCTAAAATATATTTCAAATCTATTTAAATATTTTATGAATACGACAGTTTGACTTCGCACATTCACATACATACATATTTCCTAATAAATTAATAGTGAGCTTGCTACTGCAATTTATTTTTACGACTAATTAATCATCAAATTTCCAATACTCATTATACCATTATTGTAACAAATTATTTATTAGTGTTGTACACATAACGATGTTGCATACTGTATCAGTTACTGCCTGTTAATGAAACACAGAAAAAAACTTTTTTTATTTGTAAAACTTCGCAGTTAAAATTATTTTCATGTAGGTTAATCAGAGCTGCAAATGAATCATTCTTTTTTGAATCATTCCTGCGCATCATTCCCACATTTAATGGCGATTTTTTGAATGCATTCATTCCACACAACAATGAATTGAATTAAAATCTGAATGCATATTTCATTTGAATGACACATTTCATGTGCCGCTCTTTAAATGAATTGCACATGAAGGCACACGATCTTGCACTTTAATATATGTCGAAGACGAAGAAGTACAATGATAACAACAAAAAATCGTGGTGTTTTTTGTCTTTCGTCAAGAGGCAGTAAGTAATTGATTAAAATACAGTATGCAAAATCGATATTCGTACACCACTATATTCTTTATATTATTTTCTTTATATTATTTTGCTTATTGAAATTGTCTTGATATATATAACAAAGAGAGTAAGAAAAACTAAATTTTTTTTATTAATTACAGATCATTTTTAAATATGACAGTCCTAGACATGAATGTAGAATAAATACTTAGAAGGTATTCCGCTAGTTTACTAAAAATGTTAGTTATGCTAAAACAATCTTTATTAAAGAGCAAAATAAAGAATATAGTAAGTCATCGAAACGAAAAAATTTAGTTTTAATTCTCAGAATTTAGCCAGCTGTTGTCGGCTTTATGGAATTTTAAAAGTCAAGACTACAGCAGTAGATGTAAAATTTCATTTTTCAGCTAATTAAAAAATATCAAACCCTTATAACATTTCCCAAAAATTTTACAGTTTTATGTCCCATAAAGTGTAAAAAAATGTAAAATACTTTAACAGATATATAACCCGTTCGCTTTGAAATTTACATAAAAAGCATGTTTGTTCTTCCACCTCAAACGTACATATATATAGTACATATATATAGTACATATATATATATATATATATATATGTGTATATCATGATCACTAATAAGGTTTCGATATAAGACAAAGCGTTGCCTGAATATTCTTAATAACAACAAGCTCTAATATTTTTTTCATACAAATTTGTTCTAAAATATATTTCAAATCTATTTAAATATTTTATGAATACGACAGTTTGACTTCGCACATTCACATACATACATATTTCCTAATAAATTAATAGTGAGCTTGCTACTGCAATTTATTTTTACGACTAATTAATCATCAAATTTCCAATACTCATTATACCATTATTGTAACAAATTATTTATTAGTGTTGTACACATAACGATGTTGCATACTGTATCAGTTACTGCCTGTTAATGAAACACAGAAAAAAACTTTTTTTATTTGTAAAACTTCGCAGTTAAAATTATTTTCATGTAGGTTAATCAGAGCTGCAAATGAATCATTCTTTTTTGAATCATTCCTGCGCATCATTCCCACATTTAATGGCGATTTTTTGAATGCATTCATTCCACACAACAATGAATTGAATTAAAATCTGAATGCATACACAATGAATTAAAATTTTTTATTGCCATTCACTTGCTCACACGAAGTCGATCAATAAGCATATAAATTCTACCATAAGATAACTCTTGTAAATGCATTCGAATTAGAATTTGAATGGATTTCTTATGAAGATAAACTTCGTGAATGCATCCAATTAACTGAATTAGAATTTGAATGCAATTATTGGGAGGAAAAAATATTGAAGGCATTAATTTTATTTACAATACATAATTCGTTTGTAGTTAAAAATTTTATAGTGTGTGTTACTGCATCGGCTATGGTAAACGTTTAGAAAAGTAAACGAGTGTTACAAAATTGTCGTGATTTTAACAATTATGGTGTTATTATTTGAACTATAAGATAAAAGATTGAAATTTACGCAGTGTATGTTACTAAGTCGGCTTTAATATAAATTGCAATTGAAAGTAAAATGTATGTTGATAGTTAAGTAAAGTGATTTGAAATCCTACAGACATTTAGGTATTCAAAAATTGCAATCTTAAATATCTTTTGTTTTACTAAACAGTCTATTTAAAGTATTATAAGTTTTGTATGCCATTTTATATTTTTAAGAATCAAAAATTTTTGATTTTTCTATCCTTTCTGCTATTTCTGGTACATAAATTATAGACTTGTAAAGTTTTGTTGTTGTCACATTTCTTGTGTTGCTTGCTCTTCCGTATCTAAATTGTTTAAATAACCTGTTTATTACTTGCATTGGAAAATTATTATCGCTTAATATCTTTACAGCTTTATCCTTATTTCTTTTGTGAAACTCCTTATCACTTATCTTAAATACATTTTCTATTAAATTTCTGCCCGTATTAATAATTATTCTCTTGTTATGTTTGGAATAAAAATTAAAAATCCTTCCGGAAGCTGTCGGCTTTTGATATCAATTCATTTTTAATATATTACCTGTTCTAATTACCAAAGTATCTAAATAAGGGAGCATGTGGAAAAGGCTGAAGATTAGTGTTTAAATTTTGTAATTTATTGCAGATATACCCGGCCAAATTTTCTAAGCATGGAACTGCATGGGATTTTGATATTTTTTCACGCCGCTAGCTAAATCCTATTTCTATCGCCTTAGTAATGTATGATAAGAATTAACCTTGTATTTACCCATTTAAAATTTCTTTTAAAATCCTCTTGCTTAAAACGTAGAGCACACATATTTCCATTATCCGTATATTACTGATGACTTCCTTTGTGCTTTCTTCTTTGGAAAATTGTAAAATGATACTGCTTTTTCAAAGTTTGAATATTTTTATTAAAAATACGCGAAATATAACGTTTTAATAAAATTTCTTACTTATTTTTTGCTGTTATTTTGTTTGCACTTGCCCACTGCACATTACATATTTGATGTTTTTCTTCTTTCTTCTCTCTTCACTTTTTTCAGTTTAATGGTTCTTCACCAATCAAATTAACATACTTTTTTAATAACTATTATTATTTTAATATTAATTTATGTACATATTTTTAATCAAATATGTCACAAAACTTTAACTTATTCCATGCGATTTTAATTTGTTTTTTTTAAACTCTTTCCAGGGTACGGATTTGCACACTCATGTACGGCACATGTACATAAAGAGGAATGTGCGTGCAAAATAAATTGGCACATGCCCATGAATAAGAGCTAATGTTTTTGTGTGCCTACTAAAGGCACATGTGCAAGTTCAACTTGCTTAGGAACATTTCATGTGCCGCTCTTAAAATGAATGGCACATAATCTTGCACTTTAACATATTTCGAAGACGAAGAAGTACAATGATAAAAACAAAAAATTGTGGTGTTTTGTTGTTTTTGTATGTGTTGAAGAGTAACCCCAGAGGTGTAAAGGAATGATTCATATTTGGCTTTTAACTCACCGTGATTAAGATGTTTGAATTCGTTCATCTGTTCAAAAAAATGAATAGAGTGACTTTAATTATTCATGGGTTAACCACTTAAGTAAAGGTGGACTAAGTTAGCCATTAACTTAATTAATGAATACGCTAAGATTATGCGATAACATATTTTTTAAATTAAATGGCAACAAATTATTACTTTCAAGCGGCTACTTACATAAGCATTTATTCGAAGCAAAAGAAATAAAAGCCAGTGAGGACGTGAACACAATTTTCTTTAGATGTAGAATGTATTTTTAAATAAATGTGCCCTTAGACGAAATGTTTTTTACATATGCCTTGTCAGATTTTCCATAACAAAGTAAATATACATATATCGTGTAAACGGCTTAAAACATTTCTTATGTTAAATACATATGTAATAGTCAAATGACAAATTTTTATTTAGAGCGTGTTCTATTTTTACATGCCAAAGCATATGACATCCAGTGGTGCAACTTTTTCTTTCTTCACTTATACCGTTTTTAAATGATCGATCAAAAAGTGTAAAAAGCACTAAAATCGTTGGAAGCAGAAAAGAGTTGGCATCTTTATTAGTATTAACAGAGCCAAACAACTGTTGTAAACAATGATTTACTTTGCAGGTTATGTCAGAAGTAATTTGCATGTACGTTTAAACGCGAAATTTGAAGCCATATGTAAAAATGACTAATTTGACATACATAAGGAATTACATGTGGATTTTCAAACTGAGAAGTCAGATGTAAAAAACATTTCGTCTAAAAGCACCTTAAGGAAACTTAATGCCGAAATCGCTGAAAATTTTATAAATCGAAAGAGAAATATTGATAACATAACAAAATAAAATTAATTATATATTAGCTTAAAACAAAAATTTCTGCCGAAGCTTTACAAAAGAGCAAAAATATATTGAATGAGTTAAAAATAAATATTGCAAGTTGCTAATTTTTATATATTTGATTTCAAGTCAAAACTACTTTCATAAGTAAAGCAATTAATAATAAAGAAAACTCGTCAATACTTAAATCTTTTAATTTATACTGGCAAAACCAACACGAATATATTATTTAGCTCATGAATATATCAATATTCCCGTCTTTTTGTGATAAAGTAATAGCAATATGAAATAGTAATATGAAATATTACAATAAATATAAAAGAAAAAAATGTTTCTTTTACTGTCATGCTTTTACATAAACAATATAGTTTTTTACCTGAATTTTATCAGCCAATTCGAAAAAAGGTTGACTGACGTAACAGTTCCATCATGCGCAAAAACATTTTTTATTCTTGATCGATGTCGTAATCTTTATTTTATTATTCTTGATCTTTTCTACTTAGTTCTAAAGTCATATTTGAATAAATGAACATTTTATGTTAAGGTAAATGATGAAAAGTCTATTTTTTGCGATATAAAAGCAGGTGTACCGCTAGGAAGTGTCCTAGGTTCAGTTTTGTAAACTGTTTTTACATCTGACATACCTGTTGATAGTAGTATCAATATAGCTATTTTATGGATGACACTGCAATTTTATACTCAAATCAATCGGCAAATGAAGCATTTGTAGTTGTTCAGAGAGAGCTAGATATAATACAACAGTGGTTAGAAAATTGAAATCAACACGGGTAAATGTTATCATGTCACACTCACATTACCAAACGCCGAAACTTCTAAATATCTGGGAATGCATCTTGACAAAAGATTGACATGGAAAAAGCACAATAAGGCAAAAAGAGCACAAATTAACCTGAGAACCAAAATAATGTACTGGTTATTAGCTGCCAAATCAAAACTTTAAACTTTAAAAAATAAAATTAAAATTTATAAGGCTATGCTAAAACCTGTAGGAACATATGTCATTCAATTATGGGGAACTTCAAGCCATTCTAACATAGAAATTTTGCAAAGTTATCAATCAAAAACTCTGAAAACGATTGTTAATGCTCCGTGGTTTTTAGCGAATAAACAAATTCACAAAGATCCTAAAATTCTTTTAGTCAGTAGCAAAATAAATAAATAAAACTTAATCAGAAGTATTTAGATCGCCTTAGCAATCACAGTAACATTTTTGCAATAACACTGTTAGATGACACAAAAAAAGTTAAAAGACTGTAAAAATCTCATGTTTAGGAATTATAATTTAGCGCCTTATTTATATATTGTATAATATTAAATTTAGTTTATTAAGCTTGCTGAAGATTAATAAGGTTAGTTACTTTTTATAATTTAAATTATTTTTTATGTTTGTTAAAATAGTTTGCTTTACGTAAAAATTTTATATATTTTAGTGGTTTTCATAAAAAGTGATTATCATTTGAACATACATAAATAAATGGGCATATTTTGCATATGTACTTGTATATATAGGTTTTTAACTTCTAACTTAATTTTATTAACTTCAAGTTTATAAAATTTAAATTCAAATTTATAAATTTCAAATATAATTTTCTAAACACCAAATTTAATTTCTGTTCCTAAAATAGAATGTTCTTTATTATCCTTTTTAAATTAACAAAAATAAAAATAAAAAGTAAGAAACATAAAAATACAAAAATACAATTAAACAAATAAATTAAGAAAAACGAAGTGGAAAATTAATTAGATTTTTATGTAGTGTACGTCCTACGGCAGTCTGTGGTAGTTTTATTGTCATATCTTCATAGTAGTTGCTGCTATCTTCCGACGTAATTGTTGCTACAGAGGCTTCATTGACCAAACTTATATTATTTTGAGGATCAGCCGACAGGTATCTTGCACGAAGTTTGGCTTTCGAAAAAACCTATTCTATCGGGTTTGCCATAGGCGAATATGGTGGAAGAAAAATCAACGTTTGAATTATCTCGGCAACTATATCTCGTTCTTCAATTGTTTTGTGAATTTTTACAATTATAAAGAACTAACGAAGTTCCAGTAATGTTACTTTCTTCTAATTTATTAAACAGGTCCAGTAGAAACGATACAAAAATTTTGGAATTTATTGACGAATTAGAAATGATTTTTATTTGTACAATTCCGTGTGCATTGATGGAACAATCATATATGCAGCAATATTAATTCTTGATCTAGCTTTAGTCCTACGCATGTGGTGGACAATTTTGTGTAAAATTAATTGCATATGTTTTTCTTTGTTGAAAAGTGCTTTCAGTATTCAGCCGTTCAATATTTATTGTAGTGGTTTTAGGGGTTATTTTTTTAGCGATTTCAATGCTTTTTTTATACAGGTCGGTCGTACTTACATTAATATTAAAATTATCGAAAATTCTGGCCTGCATATTTTTTAGTAATACACATGGATTTATTTTAACGATTTGTTCAATTGTATACGGTATCCCCTTCCAGAAGACGAATAAGACATGTCGTTCTTTAAAAGGGATAAAAAGTAAAAAATAACTAAGAAGGTTTTTACGTGTGATCGGATTGTATATAAGTTAATGAATTGCAATTGAATTTTATTTAAACAAAACTGTATTTGTAGTTTATAAATGTGAATTTAAAATTTGTAAAATTGAGTTTAAAGCTTATAACATTGAATTTGAGGTTTAAAAAATTTATTTAACTTGAAGTTAAAAACCTATTTATATTGGCTGGATTAAGATAGAACTGTTTTTTTTCGCAAAATTTACATCTGGATTATGGTAATATATCTGGATATAAGGATGTTTTTTTTAAGAAAAAAGGAATATTTTTTGCTTTTTCCGAAGAAAATTTATTTTGTCCTACGCAACTGAATGAATAATAAATTTGGTTTGAATAACAAATAAGCTTTATACAATTTTTGGAATTTAATATAATTTGAACGAATTTAATTCACAAATAATTGATGATAAGTCTTGTGCTGACTTGAGCGTTCAACTTCTCTGTTCTTATAAGGTTGATAGGGAGTAGTATGTATTACACAAAGTATAAAAATGTGGATAATTTTCTAACCAGAGAAGATTTGAATTGCCGATTTTGATCAGTGATGACTTAACTTGATATTTATTGGCAATATACTCGGCTGTGATGTAGCTTAATGGTATTTCCTTTCATCAACTGATAAATCTATGCATGCACGTAAAGCATTGTTGAAACTTGATGCAAGATTATATCAAGTTGAAATGACTTTGCTCATACTTAGCAAAACGGATCTTTCCGAAAAAAACTTGATGACCGCCATTGGGCGGAATGATTATTTTTACTTACGAAAAACATATATATATATACATTTTACTTATTTAAGGGTAAGTAATAAACTTAGTTTTCATAACAATAATTGTAAATAAGTTCAAGTGGATTTGATGCTAGGAACAAACAAACGTATATTGATCAATATCGTGAAGATTTGGCAATCGACATGAAAGTGTGTGGATCTGGATATTATTTGAAGAGAAAAATCAGTGGCTCGTATTCTGTAAGAATCATAATTAAAACATTCCAAAAATATTGATAATATTTAAGACCAGAATAAGCAAGCAACCATTCACAATAATAAGCACTGAATCCCTTCTGTGTTGCAGAAGCATTGGTTTGCTATCTTAAGTTGATACGCAAAATGTACATACTTACACACATTGAAGACCCCTAGAATACCTTTACAAATACTATAAATTTTTCTTTAGGTACATTTAAAATCTTAAATCAAGCAAGTTATTACTACTTTTACCACTCGTGGAAAACTACTTTCATTACATTCATTGACTACAGGTATCTATAATTTGTACAATATTAATTTGAACACTTATTTTAATTTCGTTTCGCCACGTCCAATTTTAGAGATGGTCTTTATTAAAAATCAGCACAATCGGATAACTAATGGCTGAGTTATTTTTTACAGATTATTATGCTTTGATACATACAGTACATTATATAAACATATTCTGGCAGGGGATACATCCCAATGGACGCCTGCTTAATAAACCACAGGCTTAGGCAATGTAAATCGTGATTTCGGTCCATAAATCCCAAAGAATAATATGAAATATATAAAATATTTACTTATGTGGATTTGTTATGTTAACTTATTTATTGTTATTATTATTAAAATTACTTATTTGTTATTATATAATCACTTGTAGTTTATATACTTTAATATATTTAAATATTTTGAGTCACAATAATATGTTTTAAAATAATGGTTCTTTTGTCAAATGAAAAATAAATAGTTTTAGCTCTAAATTCGATTTTGTTAAATTCACAAATAAGAAAGGAAAATAAATATTAAAAATATATAAAAATAATTAAAAAATATATCCTCTTTCCCTATTAATTTACTGGCGCAGTCAGGTTACGGACTAATCCTTTGAAAAGGACATATATAATAAAAAATCCTGTGAAATTGAAAAAAATACAAGATAAAATAAAAAGGATTAAAGAATTAAAGAAAAAGGATTAAAGAACAAAAAATAAATAAAGAACAACAGAAAAAATATCATTAAACTTGAACAGAAACAGAAACAAAAGCAAAAAAGTGGACTAAAATTTTTTTAAATAATTAGTGGCAAATTTGTGCATATATTGAAATTTAATTACAAACATTGGTGTGAAAGAAAAAACAATTACACATACATACATATAAAATTTGTGGAAAAACAAACAGAGTGATTACCTATTAGGAAATAATCGTAAGATGGAGACGTCTAATTAAAAATACATATACATATATACTTTTAAATATTATTGAAAAAAAATTTTTTTCATTCATGTAACATTTACAGAAAATTATAATTGATTAAAAAATATATTTTTTTGTAAATTGAAGAAAGTGAACAAGAGTGGAAAACAAAACTAATTGAATAACAGTGTAAAATAAAACAAAGTTACCTACAATATCGAATGAACAAATACATTAAAATAAACTGTGTAATCAATAATATAAAAAAGACATTTAAATCAAAATTAATACATTAAAGGGGATATTAAGTGAAAAGCAAAACAGAAATTTGAAAATAAATTAAAAATAAAGGAACCTTAAGTTATATTCAAATATTAAAAAAAAAAAATCAAAAAGAACAAATGAAAATTAATAAAAAATAAAAAAAAAATTAAACTAAATTAAACTGAAATTTAATTAAAAAATTAAACTTAAAAATTAAATTTAAATTTAAATTAAATTGAAATTAAATTAAATAAGAGTTTAAATCAATTAAAAAAAAATAAAAAAAAAATAAAGCTTAATTTAATTAAACTAAAACCAGATAAAAATTAGTAAATCATTTTATTAAAAATTAAAAAAAAATAATAATAAATAATTAAAGACTATTGAAAGTTACTCAATTTGATAACAAATAAGTGAACAATGGCGTTTAGTGATTTTCAATTGTTGGAAGGGGTACCGAATTTTGAAGGCAAGGCTGAAGAATTGGAAATTTTTTTAAGGCATGTAGATGAAATCAGAAAGCATAAAGATACAACACTTTTACCATTATTTGATTTGAGGGTAAAAAAAAAAAATTGTTGGAAAAGCTATAGTGACTTTAATTAAAATCAACAATCCTACTAATTGGGACCAAATGAAAATAGTTTTAATAATTAATTTTAACATTTCCAATAGTATAGAAAATACTATAACAAGGTACATATATTTTACTAGGTAGTGTTGTCCGCCCAGCTGGTTTGTAGTTGGAGATGTCAAAAGTTGTTTATATTTTCCTAGTTTTGTTTACGAATTTCAAAAA